>SJYQ01000221.1:57330-69099 GCA_006410935.1 Redunca redunca | reverse complement strand
TAGTTTGCATTCCCACCAACAGTGTAAGAGGGTTCCCTTTTCTCCACACCCTCTCCAGCATTTATTGCTTGTAGACTTTTGGATCACAGCCATTCTGACTGGCAAGAAATGGTACCTCATTGTGGTCTTGATTTGCATTTATCTGATAATAAGTGATGTTAGCATCTTTTCATGTGTTTGTTAGCCATCTGTATGTCTTCTTTGGAGAATTGTCTATTTAGGTCTTTGGCCCATTTTTTGATTGGGTCGTTTATTTTTCTGGAATTGAGCTGCAGGAGTAGCTTGTATATTTTTGAGATTTGTTGTTTGTCCAGTTATTTCATTTGCTATTATTTTCTCCCATTCTGAAGGCTATCTTTTCACCTTGCTTATAGTTTCCTTTGTTGTGCAGAAGCTTTTAAGTTTAGTTAGGTCCCATTTGTTTATTTTTGTTTTTATTTCCAATATTCTGGGAGGTGGGTCATAGAGGATCCTGTTGTGATGTATGTCAGAGAGTGTTTTGCCTATGTTCCCTTCTAGGAGTTTTATAGTTTCTGGTCTTACATATAGATCTTTAACCCATTTTGAGTTTATTTTTGTGTATGGTGTTAGAAAGTGTTCTAGTTTCATTCTTTTACAAGTGGTTGACCAGTTTTCCCAGCACCACTTGTTAAAGAGATTGTCTTTACTCCATTGTAAATTCTTGCCTCTTTTTTCAAATATAAGGTGTCCATAGGTTCATGGATTTATCTCTGGGCTTTCTATTTTGTTCCATTGATCTATATTTCTGTCTTTGTGCAAGTACCATACTGTCTTGATGACTGTGGCTTTGTAGTAGAGCCTAAAGTCAGGCAGGTTGATTTCTCCAGTTCCATTCTTCTTTCTCAAGATTGCTTTGGCTATTCAAGGTTTTTTTGTATTTCCATACACATTGTGAAATTATTTGTTCTAGCTCTGTGAAAAATACCATTGGTAGCTTGATAGAGATTGCATTGAATCTATAAATTGCTTTGGGTAGTATACTCATTTTCACTATATTGATTCTTCTGATCCATGAACATGGTATATTTCTCCATCTATTAGAGTCCTCTTTGATTTTCTTCACCAGTGTTTTATAGTTTTCTATATATGGGTCTTTAGTTTCTTCATGAATTTTGTTTCTTATATTGATAAAAATAAAGAGAGCTAACCAGTATTCCTGCCTGGAGAATCTCCATGGACAGAAGAGCTTAGCAGGCTACAGTCCATGGGATCACAATGACTGATAAACTAAGCACAGTACAGCATATAGAAACACATTGGGGAGTTTACTCAAGTATGAGGATAGCGTTATATAAAAAATAATATTTAATATGAGGAGTAAAAGTTTACTTCATATTTAATATGTGGTAAATAAGGTCCAACAAAGGTCCATTTAGTCAAAGCTATGGCTTTTCCAGTAGTCATTTATGCATGTGAGAGTTGGACTATAAAGAAAGATGAATGCTGAAGAATTGATGGTTTTGAACTCTGATGTTGGAGAAGACTCTTGAGAATCCCTTGGACTGCAAGGAGATCCAACCAGTCCATCTTAAAGGAGATCAGTCCTGGGGGTTCATTGGAAGGATTTATGTTGACTGAAACTCCAGTACTTTGGCCATCTGATGGGAATAACTGACTCATTGGAAAAGACCCTGATGCTGGGAAAGATTGAGGGCAGGAGGAGAAGGGGATGACAGAGGATGAGATGGTTGGATGGCATCACCGACTCAATGGGACATGAGTTTGAGTAAACTCCAGGAGATGGTGAAGGACAGGGAACCCTGGTGTGCTGCAGTCCATGGGGTCAAAAAGACTTGGACATGATTGAGCAACTGAACTGAACTGAACTAAACTAAACTAAACTAAACTGAAATAAGACAGTAGAAGAGCTTTTGATTGGGACAAATAGTACAAGTCTCAAAGATAGGAGGAGGAATAGTCAATTAGAGAGACTGAAAGAAATCCAAAGGGCTTCCCTCGTGGCTCAGATAGTAAAGAATTTGCCTGCAATGTGGGAGACCCAGATTTGATTCCATGTCAGGAAGATCCCATGGAGAAGGAAATGGCAACCCACTTCAGTATTCTTGCCTGAAGAACTCCATGGATAGAGGTGTCTGGAGAGCCACAGTCTAAGGGGTCACAGAGAATTGGACACGACTGAGCTATACACACACATACAAAGAAATCCAATAACCTAGAGTAAAGTAAGACTAGAGAGTGAAACAAAAGTTAGAGCCAAATTACAAAGAGCTGAATAAATGCTATTAAATGGTTTAGAATTATTATAAGTACAGTGGTAAATCTCTGCAGTGTTCTAAGTTGGTTACTAACTGGGTTCGGATATTCATTTTTAGAGGGATCACTCAGACTGACTTGTATAGAATGTACTGGAACAAACTGTTGTCTCAAAGACATGATTGTGTTCAAGTCTAAACTGGTGGCAGTTGAAATGAAGGAAAGATGTTGAATTAAAGACACAATTAGTAAAGAATTCTTTGATTAATTTGATAAGGGACTTCAAGGAGAGGAGATGCAGAAATAGAAAGTCAGATATTGTCCTTGTGTTTTGATTCAGAAAATTGTGTGCAGCGGGCAGTGTTCCTTAAGTAACATAGAGAATAAGACTGGACTTGCCGAGAATCAACATGATGAGGTCAGTTTCTAGACCTTGTAGGGGATTCAACTGGGTATTTTTAATAGATATTTTAATATATGATTCTAGCCCTAAGCAAAGGATTCTAATCAAGAAAATTATATATATATATATATATATTCTTACTTTTATGTCTTTTGGTTTAGAAAATAATTTTCTATTTGTGATAGATGCAGTGGCATGGCCCCATCCTGGACTGAAGAACTCATTCCCTCAGTTGATAGGAAATGGCGTTTCAAAGTTTTCAGCTGAATCTCTATGATGGCTTTCAGCCAAAACATACCACCTTCTCAAAGACACATTCTCCCTCAGAAATAACTGCATCAAATGATTATTCCATGCAAGACTATAAACTTGCCTTATGCCAGACCTGCCTTAAGGACCACTCAGACTCAGAGCTCCCTATGGTGGCAACTAAAGGTTTTGTTGGGACTGAGTCACACAGTTCAGTTTCCCTCCACCCGGACAGAAGTTTCTTTTTCTCTCTCACAGGTGTTGATTTTGGGGTACCTCCCTAGTTAGCCACCTGTATGCAAAGCTCCACCTGAGAGTTTGTTTCCTGAGGAACCTGACCTAAAACACAGTCTAAAGAAACATTGGAGGCAAAACTTAGGAAAAAAAAAAGTAGAGTTTCATCCTTGATCTATTTATTTTTTCGATGATCCATGTAATCTTTTCTTCCCAAGAGCAGTACTACAGAAGAATGAGCAAATGCAGAATTTTTCTGTAGCCTATATCTCTGTAATACCTGCTTCGCCAACTCTCTTGCATCTGACATTTTAGAGGGTACTTATGATGAATGTTTTGACTCTCCAGTAAACACATGGAAGTGCATATTTTGCATGAACCCCCCCTCCCACATTTGTAGAAAACATAAAAATGACTCATACAAAAGCAAAGCATACATGATTATATGTACAGCACGGTGATTTGACCTATATATATCATGAAATGATTCCAACAACTGGTTGACTTAACATCAGTCATCTCATATAGATACAAGATAAATGAGCACCGAAGAATTGATGCTTTTGAACTATGGTGTTGGAGAAGACTCTTGAGAGTCCCTTGGACTGCAAGGAGATCCAACCAGTCCATTCTAAAGGAGATCATTCTTGGGTGTTCTTTGGAAGGAATGATGCTAAAGCTGAAACTCCAATACTTTGGCCACCTCATGAGAAGAGCTGACTCATTGGAAAAGACTCTGATGCTGGGAGGGATTGAGGGCAGGAGGAGAAGGGGACGACAGAGGGTGAGATGGCTGGATAGCACCACTGGCTCGATGGATATGAGTTTGGGTGAACTCCAGGAGTTGGTGATGGACAGGGAGGCCTGGTGTGCTGCAATTCATAGGGTCACAAAGAGTTGGACACAACTGAGTGACTGAACTGAACTGAAATGAAATAGAAAAATAACTTTTTTAATTGAGATGAGATCTCTTAAGATTAACTTTCCTAATACTTTTCACATATAATATAGGGTAGTGTTAATTATATTGTACACTATGTTCCTAGTACTTACTAATCTTGCAGCTAGAATTTGTAATTTTTAATCACTTTAATCCAATTTCCTTTCTACCCCCTTCCCACCACCTCTGATAGCCACTAATCTGATCTCTTTTTCTATGAGTTTGTTGGTTTTAGAAGTATGGTTGACTTACACTATATTAATTCCTAATACACAACATAGTGATTCAATATTCCTCTAAATTTCAAAGCATGATAAATCTAGACTTCATCTGTCACCAAACAAGATTTTACTTATTAACTATATTCCCCAGATGGTACATTTCTCAACTGTGACTCATTTATTTTGCAAATGAAAATTTGTATCTCTTTTTAAAATTATTTTTTATTGAAATATGTTGATTTACAATGTTGTGTTCTTTTTTACTGTATAGAAAAAAAAGAAGGAAATACACAGACTGCATCAAAAAAAAAGAAAGAAAGAAAGAAAGAAAGAAAAGAAAAGAAAAAGAAAAGTGAGGGAACTTTGTATCTCTTAATCGTCCTTAACTATGTCCCACCTCCCACCACTCTCCTTCCCTTTGGTAACCAACTGTTCTGTGTATCTATTACTTGGTTTCTGTTTCATTACTTTTGTTCATTATTCTTTTAGATCCCATGTATAAGAGAAATCATACAGTATTTGTCTTCGTGTGATCTTCCACTTAGCATAATACCTTCTAGATCCATCCATGTTGTTGCAGAGGGCAAGATTTCATTCTCTTTTATGGCTGACTAATATTTTATTTCATCTTCTTTATCCATCCACCTACTGATGGGCACTTAGGTTGCTTCCATTTCTTGGCTATGGTAAATAGTGCTGCTGTGAACATAGGGGTGCCTACATTTTTTCAAATTAATGTTTTGATTTTCTTCAGATAAAATGGAATTGCTGGATCATATGATTCTTTTTTAATTTTTGGAGGACTCTCCATACTATTTCCACAATGACCACACCAATTTACATTCCTGACAACAGTGCAGCAGAGTTCTTTTTTTTCTACATACTCACCAACACTTATTATTTGTTTTCTTTTTGTAACTGTTTTGTCATGTGTGAAGTGATATTTCATTGTGATTCTGATTTACATTTTCCCTGATGATTAGTTGCTGTTGAGCATCTTTTCGTGTGCCTGTTGATCAGCTGCCCATTTTTAAAGTAATTACTTTAACCAAGAGAATGGTACAATCAGGTTGAGTCTCCCAAGACCACATTATGTGAGCTGAAAAGTTTCCCAAAGAAATAGGAAGGAAGATGCTGGGAAGACAAAATTGATAATTATCATTCCCCTGGAGNACGCCAGGCCTCCCTGTCCATCACCAACTCCCGGAGTTCACTCAAACTAACATCCATCGAGTCGGTGATGCTATCCAGCCATCTCATCCTCTGTTGCTTGTCCAATATTAAATTGATTAATCAAATAGGAAAATCCTTATTTATTGAGACTTTAAACTGCAAAACACTAGAGTACCATGCTTCTCAATAAATATCAAAGCAGTAAGAACCATGAGAAGTAAAATGATGAATGCCATGGTCCTTGCCTTGAATGTCTACAGTCCAATTTGAGATATAAACCTTATAAATAAATCATTTTACCTCACACGGTAGAAAAGTAATGCTCAAAATTCTGCAAGCCAGGCTTCAACAAAACATGAACTGTGAAATTCCAGATGTTCTGGCTGGTTTTAGAAAGGACAGAGGAACCAGAGATCAAATTGCCAACATCTGCTGGATCATCAAAAAAGCAAGAGTTCCAGAAAAACATCTATTTCTGCTTTTAACTATGCCAAAGCCTTTGACTGCATGGATCACAATAAACTGTGGAAAATTCTGAAAGAGATCGGAATACCAGACCACCCGACCTGCCTCTCGAGAAATCTGTATGCAGGTCAAGAAGCAACAGTTAGAACTGGACATGAAACAATTAGACTGGTTCCAAATAGGAAAAAGAATACATCAGGGTGTATATTGTCACCCTGCTTATGCCGGAAGAAATATCAATAACTTCAGATATGCAGATGACATCACCCTTATTGCAGAAAGTGAAGAACTAAAGAGCCTCTTGATGAAAGTGAAAGAGGAGAGTGGAAAAGTTGGCTTTAAGGTCAACATTCAGAAAACTAAGATCATGGCATCTGGTCCCACCACTTCATGGCAAATAGATGGAGAAACAGTGGAAACAGTGGCAGACTATTTTGAGGGGCTCCAAGATCACAGCAGATGGTGACTGCAGCTATGAAATTAAAAGACGCTTACTCCTTGGAAGGAAAGTTATTACCAACCTAGTTCAGTTGAGTTCAGTTCAGTTGCTCAGTCGTGTCCGACTCTTTGTGACCCAATTAATTGCAGCAAGCCAGGTCTCCCTGTCCATCACCAACTCCCGGACTTCACTCACTAGACAGCATATTAAAAAGCAGAGACATTACTTTGCCAACAAAGGTCCATCTAGTCAAGGCTATGGTTTTTCCAGTAGTCACGTGTTAATGTGAGAGCTGGACTATAAAGAAAGCTGAGCACTGGAGAATTGATGCTTTTGAATTGTGGTTTTGGAGAAGACTCTTGAGAGTCCCTTGAACTGCAAGGAGATCCAACCAGTCCATCTTAAAGGAAATCAGTCCTGAATATTCATTGGAAGGACTGATGTTGAAGCTGAAACTCCAATACTTTGTCCACCTGCTGTGAAGAGCTGACTCATTTGAAAAGACCCTGACACTGGGAAAGATTGAAAGTGGGAGGAGAGGGGGATGACAGAGGATGAGATGGTTGGATGGCATCACCGACTCAGTGGGCATGAGTCTGAGTAAACTCCAGGAATTGGCGATGGACAGGGAGGCCTGGAGTGCTGAGGCCCATGGGGTCGCAAAGAGTTGGACATGGCTGAACAACTGATCTGAACTGAACCTGCAAAGGTGTAATTCTACAATGATACAATTACACAAGTTGGTAAAAAGGAGATATTTAATAATAAATCCTGTTCATGTTCATTCGCTTCAGTCTTGTCTGACTCTGTGTGACCCCACCGACTGTAGCTCACTAGGTTTCTCTATCTATGGGATTTCCCAGGCAAGAATCCTGGAGTGGATTGCCATTCCTTTCTCCAGAGGATCTTTCTGATCCAGGTGTCGAACCCACGTCTCTTTTGTTTCCTGCATTGCAGACGGTTTCTTTATCACTGAGCCACTAGGAAGCCCAATAATTCTTGGAAAGGGGCTGCATAATAAACCAGTTGTAGACAGTATAGGCAACATCTCACTTTCAATGTTGAAGTAACTTTTCAATTTGCCAGGTTTTAAGAAAACTCAATTTTCACTAAAATCTCAGAATTTTTTTGCACTCAAATAAAGATGTAACTCCCACACATCTGTTTCCTGTACGTGTTTCTCTTGATTTCATCACAAAAGCTATGTAGTTTATAGGAAGTTAATTGAACTTCTTTTCTTAGAAACAGGAAGTTACACATTTCAAGGGTATTTTTTAAAGGTAATGGAAGTTTACAATTTCATTCAAATCTTAAGAAAAAGAGGTAACTAAGGTCATAGCTTGATACTCTAATTATAACTTATTATAATGAATCTGGTTTATAACACTACTATAAGAAAACCCTAATACAAAACAGATCAAAAAAGCAAACAACTGAGTTAATTGAAAAGGATAAAATGAGAATATTAGTAAGGAGTAGAAGTATAGAACCTGATGTAGCTTTAAATTCAGTGAAGCTTATATATATATATATTTTTTTTTTTTTTTCCCCTTTAAATGTTTGTTTCTGGAGGAGCACAAATGGAATTGTAGATTTCTTTTAGTAACAGCAGAATCACTATTGCATGTTTCTTGTCACAGCTATGTGAGTTAACAAATACAATATGATTATTCCTCTATAATTTAATCCACTTTTGTGTCTACATTATATCTGAAACTGAATAGATCTGTCTAGCTGGAGAATAACACAAAGATTTGTTTAAATGTCTTTTTTTTTTTAATATATGTAACTCTAGGTTTTTTGTTTTTTTTTTTTTTCCCCACACTATGTGACATGTGGGATCTTAGTTCCTTGACCAGGGATTGAACCCACATCCCCTGCATTGGAATGCAGACTCTTAGCCATTGGACTCCCAGGGGGGTTCCTATAATTCTAGATTTCTTTATTTTTCCCTCCATCTCTCCTCTCTCTCTCTCACTCTCTTCTCACTTTCTCTATTTGACTTACATGAAACTCTTTCTCTTTCTAAGTCACTAGATATTCCTTCTATCTGTAGAATCCTTTCTTTTCTCCTTTGTTTCTTATAATACTCTACCTATATCAGCTTCTCAGACAAGCCCATCCAGCTCCATGGTCTGAAAACTACCTATATTCTTTCAAACTTTATTTACTTTTATTGTAGGATAATTGTTTTACAATATTGTGTTGGTTTCTGCCATACAGCAACATGAATCAGCCATCGGTATACATATGCCCCTTCCCATCTCCCAATCCATCCAACCCATCTAGGTTGTCACAGATCACCTGATTTGAGCTTGCTGTGTCATACAGCAAATTCCCACTGGCAGCCCAATTTTACATATGGTACTGTATATGTTTCAGTATGGACCTAACAGAAGCAGAAGATATTAAGAAAAGGTGGCAAGAATACACAGAAGAACTATCCAAAAAAGATCTTACTGACCCAGATAACCACGATTACGTGATCACTAACCTAGTGCCAGACATACTGGAATTTGAAGTCAAGTGGGCCTTAGGAAGCATCACTATGAACAAAGCTAGTGGAGGTGATGGAATTCCAGTGGAGCTATTTCAAATCCTGAAAGATGATGCTGTGAAAGTGCTCCACTCAATATGCCAGCAAATTTGGAGAACTCAACAGTGGCCACAGGACTGGAAAAGGTCAGTTTTCATTCCAATCCCAAAGAAAGGCAATGCCAAAGAATGCTCAAACTACTGCACAATTGCACTCATCTCACATGCTAGTAAAGTAATGCTTAAAATTCTCCAAGCCAGGCTTTAGCAGTACGTGAACTGAGAACTTCCAGATATTCAAGTTGGATTTAGAAAACACAGAGGAACCAGAGATCAACTTGCCAATATCCGTTGGATCACAGAAAAAGCAACAGAGTTCCAGAAAGACATCTACTTCTGCTTTATTGACTATGCCAAAGCCTTTGACTGTGTGGATCACAACAAACTGTGGAAAATTCTTAAAAGCAACGGAAATACCAGATCACCTTACCAGCCTTCTGAGAAATGTGTATGCAGGTCAAGGAGCAACAGTTAGAACCAGACATGAAAAAACGGACTGGTTCCAAATTGGGAAAGGAGTACATCAAGGCTGTGTAATGTCACCCTGCTTATTTAATTTATATGCAGAGTATATCATGTGAAATGCCAGACTGGATGAAGCACAAGCTGTAATCAAGATTGCTGGAAGAAATATCAATAACCTCAGATATGTAGATGACACAAGCCTTATGGCAGAAAGTGAAGAGGAACTAAAGAACCTCTTGCTGAAAGTGAAAGAGGAGAGTGAAAAAGTTGGCTTAAAGCTCAACATTCAAAAAACGAAGATCATGGCATCCAGTCACATCACTTCATGGGAAATAGATGGGGAAACAGTGGAAACAGTGACAGAATTTCTTTTCTTGGCTCCAAAATCACTGCAGATGGTGACTGCAGCCATGAAATTAAAAGACACTTGCTCCTTGGAAGAAAAGCTATGAGCAACCTAGACAGCATATTAGAAAGCAGGGACATTACTTTGCTGACAAAGGTTCATCTGGTCAAAATTATGGTTTTTCCAGTAATCAAGTATGGATGTGAAAGTTGGACTATAAAGAAAGCTGAATACCTAATAATTGATGTTTTTGAACTGTGGTTTTGGAGAAGACTCTTGAGAGTCCCTTGGATTGCAAGGAGATCAAACCAGTCTATCCTAAAGGGAATCAGTCCTGAATATTTATTGGAAGGACTGACGCTGAAGGTGAAGGTACTTTGGCCACCTGATGAGAAGAACTGAGTCATTAGAAATGGCCTTGATACTGGGAAATATTGAAGGCAGGAGTAGAAGTGTATGACAGAGGATGAGATGGTTGGATGGAATCACCGGCTCAATAGACATGAGTTTAAGCAACCTCTGGGAATTGTTGATGGTCAGTGGGAAGCTTGGCATGGGGTTGCAAAGAGTCAGATATGACTGAGTGACTGAACTGTACTGAATGCATATGTTTCAGTTCTACTCTCCCAGTTCATCTCACCCTCTCCTTCCCATACTATGTCCACAAGTTGATTCTTTCCGTACCTGTCCATCAACTGCTTACCCAACTTTCCTACTTCATAGTTAAATAAGCACAGTGTTCTCAAAATGTTCAAAACTGATCTTCAAAATTTGCCTTTCATACAAGGTTATTTTCCACTTCTTCACATCTCAATTAATGTTTTTTTGAAAAAGATTTTTTGATGTGAACCATTTTGAAGTCTTTATTGAATTTGCTACAATATTGCTTCTGTTGTTTTGGTTGTTTGGCCACAAGGCGTGTGCAATCTTAGGTCCCAGACCAGGGACTGAACCCATGCCCCCTGAACTAGAAGTTAAAGTCCCAATCACTGGACCGTCAGGGAAGTCCCTCAATTAATGGTATTTTCATCGCAGTAACTCAGGCCAAAAACAACCTGAAGCATCGGTAACTCCACTTTTTGTCATAGATACTACATCTTATCCATCTGTGAATTATTTCTGGATACATATAAAATTTCCACCTCCACTGCTACTGATGTATTTCAACCAACTTTTGCCTATTATTTAATTGTGATTTTTCAACTTCTTCCCTTGCAGAAATTTCAAATCAACCCCAACTTTTATGTTGGAAACTTGCTTTATTTTTCTTCAAGCCATTTTCTCATCAACTAAATTATTACACAGTGTTTGTTTGTTTCATTGATCATTTCATTATTATCTCCCTCCATTTGCATGTAAGCAGCATGAGAGCATCAGTGTTGATGTTGACTATAACAGCATGTTCAATGCTCCATCCCCAGCACCTAGCACATTGCCAGGGAGTGGATACTCAGTAATTATTTTTTGAATGAATGAATAAATAGATAAATCTGTGCATGTGATAGCAACCAAGTGAGTAGATTGAGGGTGGTTGTATTAGAACAGGTGGTCAGAGAGGACTCCTCTGAATCATTCTGATTTCCTCTAGGTTTCACATTTCTGTCTACAGTAGTGCCCAGGCAAGAATTAGGTCCTGGAGAAGCAATGTCCAGATACCAACTCTAAGAATAAGGAACAGAAGTCTTATAACTTTGGGATACCACATATCCTTTCAGTTGTACCCTGGTTTGAAAGGTGCCATGACTCTAGCTCCCCCCAAAACTCCTTATCAATGGTTCATCGCTGGTGGCTCAGGTGGCAAAGAATCCTCCCATAGTGCTGGAGAACTGGGTTTGATCCCTGGGTTGAGAAGATTCCTTGGAGAAGGAAATGCAACCCACTTCAGTATTCTTGCCTGGAGAATTCCTTGCACAGAGGAGCCTGGTGGGCTACAGTCCATGGGGTCACAAAGAGTCAGACACAACTGAACGACTAAACCCACACAGCACCTTATATACCCAGCTT
>SJYQ01000221.1:4221-49219 GCA_006410935.1 Redunca redunca | reverse complement strand
GGGAGATGGTGATGGACAGGGTGGCCTGGTGTGCTGCAATTCATGGGGTCACAAAGAGTCGGACACGACTGAGCGACTGAACTGAACTGAACTGAACTGATGTCACTGGGAAACTAAATCTGTATGCCACAACTAGAGCAGTCTCATGATGCAAGAAAGAGCCTACACGCCACACTGAAGGGCCAGCATAGCCAAAAAAGAGAGAGAGAGAGACGGAGAGAGAGACAGAAAGAAACAAATGAACTTATTTGCAGAAAAGAATCAAACTTACAGATATTGAAAACAAACGTACGGTTACCCAAGGGGAAACATGGGGAGGAGGGGATTAATCAGTAGCTGGAATGAACACACATGCCACTATATATTATATAAGATAGACAATCAACAAGGACGAGGAATTTTACTCAATATTCTGGGATAATCTATATAAGAAGAGTCTTCAAAAGAATGAGTATCTGCTACATATAACTGAATCAATTTTCTGTACACCTGAAACTGGCACAACCTTGTAAATCAACCATATCTAATAAAATTTTTTAAAATGAAGTGTGTTTAATTTCCACATAGTTGGGATTTTCTAGTTATCTTTTTAAATGACATCTAGCTTAATTCCATTGTAGACTGAGAGCAGATACTGGATGGTTATATTCTTTGAAATTAGATTTTTTCCTAAAAAATTAAATTCTTATTTCAAAACTAATTATTATTTTAATCTAATATTTTAAATACAATGCAACTATTTACTTTCATTTGTTTTAAGACAATTATACTTGAAAAATATCAGTTGTTGCCATGTGCCGTGGGACAGGGAATGGGAAGATATTACTCAGCAGATATAAAGCTTCAGTTACCCAAAATAAATGTTTTACAGATGTGCTTCACAATAGTGTATTTAGTTAGTACTGTATTGTGTACTTAAAATTCTGTTGAGGATAGATCTCAAGTTGTTTCTTTCCTTGAAAAAAAAAGAAGAAGAAGAAAGGAAGTAAAGAAATCCAGAAAAAAAAAAAATGTTTATGAGTGTTCAGAAATCGAGAAGTGAGAATTATTTGGGGAGAGCAGTCGGTGTACTTCACATGCCCACATCCTTCCGTGATTGAAAGCAGAAGAACTTCTTTTTTGCCTTAAGCCAGGTGAGAATTCTGATATACGTAGGCAGTGTTCTTATAGATTTGGGAGATTAGACACTGGTGATTTCAGTGTGAAAGGATGCACGATTAGAACTACATATAACCACAGAGTAAAAGTGGATATGATGAAAGTAACCTGCCCTTCCACCAACAGTAAGATTGAATCTTTTTCTTGGGCTAAGTGTGGATCTTATGAAAAAGAACCAGCCATTTAGAATCCAGAAATGAAATTCACTTTAAGGTGCCTCTTGCCATGGAAGGTCAACCTTAATGAGAAGATCATGGGACTTCAGGGTAGGAAGCAGAAAATGGCATATAGGGATTTGTGTGCATGCAGTACCATGATTCCCAGGTAAGACTGCCAAAGGAAACACCATCTACATAAGGAACTGCAGAAAAAAGTTCCTCAGAAGCAGAACTTCTGAAAAACCCCCAGAAGCAATCCAAGAGAAAGAAAGAGCACTTAAAGTATCAATGTATGAATCAAAAGGAAGCATTTGAAAAAAGGGGTGAAAATGGATCATTTGTAGATGTGGGAGGACATAGAGACTGTCCTCCAAGTGAAGTAAGTCAGAAACAGAAAAACAGATGTTGTATATTAATGCATATCTGCGGATCTAGAAACATATGATATAGATGATCTTATCTGCAAAATAGAAATGGAGATACGGACATAGAGAACACATGAAAGGACACCAAGCAGGGAAAGCAGGAAAAGTGGAATGAGCTTGGAGACTGGAATTGATACAAACACACTACTATGTATAAAATAGATAACAAATGAGAACCGCCTGCATAGCTCAGGGAACTCTACTCAGTGCTCTGTGGTGACATAAATGGGAAGAAAATCCAAACGGGACATATGTATATGAAGAGCTGACTCACTTTGCTGCACAGCAGAAACTAACACAACATTTAAAGCAACTATACTCCAATAAAATTAATTAAAAAATAAAACACTGGTTAAAAATAGGAGCATTTAAAGTGTCTGGTCCTGCAACACTTTCCCATATATTTATCTCCACTCCCCTCATTTTCACTCATTCCTGTGGTCCCAGGTTAAGAGATGCTAGAGAGAGAAGTGTATCAGGAAGAGCCCA
Source organism: Redunca redunca (assembly GCA_006410935.1). Taxonomy (NCBI): domain Eukaryota; kingdom Metazoa; phylum Chordata; class Mammalia; order Artiodactyla; family Bovidae; genus Redunca; species Redunca redunca. The sequence goes on along the minus strand of SJYQ01000221.1, from coordinate 46,989 downwards.
TTAAATCTGCTGGTTTCTTTGTTGACTCCAAACCTAGAGCAGGCTCAACCTAGGTTTCCATGAACCAGATGTGGAACAACGGATTGGTTCAAAATTGGGAAAGGAGTATGTCAAGCTTGCATACTGTCACCCTGTTTATTTAACATATATGCAGCGTACATCGTGTGAAATGCCAGGCTGGATGAATCACAAGCTGGAATCAAGATTGCTGAGAGAAATATCAACAACCTCATATATGCAAATGATACCACCCTAATGGCAGAAAGTGAACAGGAACTGAAGAACTTTTTGATGAAAGTGAAAGAGGAGAGTGAAAAGGCTGGCTTAAAACTCAACATTCAAAAAACGAAGATCATGGCATCTAGTCACATCACTTCATGGAAATAGATGGGGGAAAAAATGGAAATAGTGACAGACTTTATTTTCCTAGGCTCCAAAACCACTGCAGAAAGTGACTGCAGTCATGAAATTAAAAGATGCTTGCTCCTTGGAAGAAAAACTATGACAAACCTAGACAGCATATTAAAAATCAGAAACATCACTTTGCTGGCAATATTCTGTCTAGTCAAAGCTATGGTTTTTCCAGTAGTCATGTATGGATGTGAGAGTTGGACCATAAAGAAGGCTGAGTGCCAAAGAATTGATGCTTTCAAACTGTGGTGCTGGAGAAGACTCTTAAGAGTCTCTTGGACAGAAGGAGATCAAATCAGTCAATCCTAAAGGAAATCAGTCCTGAATATTCATTGGAAGGACTGATGCTGAAGCTGAAGCTCCAATGCTTTGTCTACCTGATGTGAAGAATTGACTCATTGGAAAAGACTGTGATACTGGGAAAGACTGAGGACAGGAGGAGAAGAGGAAGACAGAGGATGAGATAATTGGGTGGCATCACTGACTCAATAGACATGAGTTTGAGCAAGCTCCAGGAGATAGTGAAGGACAGGGAAGCCTGACATGCTGCAGTCCATGGGGCCACAACAAGTTGGACATGACTTAGTGACTGAACGACAATATTATTGAACATTTAGATAGCTTCCAACCTTGTTGGCATTTTTTATTTTTGTTTTTTGGATTTTTTTTTTTTTTTCGCTGTGCCAGGTCTTAGTTGTTGCACGCAGTATCTTCATTGTGTCATGCAGGGTATTTTGTTGTGGCCCAAACTCTCTAGTTGTGTTGTGCGAGGTTAGTTGCTCCACAGCACATGGGATCTTAGTTCTCCAACTAGGAATCAACCCATGTTCCCTGCATTGCAGGGTGGATTCTTAACCAGTGGATCACCAGTGAAGTCCCTATCCTTGAAGTTTTAGACAGTTTTTTTAAGTGCCCGTTTTATAGATTCCAGGATGGCTGAAGAAAGAAGCTGGCTGGCATCCAAAAGGTAGATCACTTTGTCTGCCTAATTACTGATAAGCATATCACAAAATTGAAGACTCATGGTGGAAAAAATGTTTAATAGAGAAACAGTCACAAAAATAACACTGCAGTAACTGAAAATATTGAATGCAATAAATATTAAGCTACTACTAAATTGAAAAGGGTGCTTCCCTGGTGGCTCAGATGGTAAAGAATCTGCTTGCAATGCAGGAGACCTGGGTTCAGTCCCAGGGGTGGGAAGATCCCCTGGAGGAGGCAATATTAAACAGCAACCCACTCCAGTATTCTTGCCTAGAGAATCCCCATGGACAGAGGAGCCTGGCAGGCTACAGCCCATGGGGTCGCAAAGAGTCAGACGTGACTGAGCGACTAAGCACACAGACTTGAAAAGGATGATCATAGCAAATGTTATACCATTGGTTCCCCCTCCAGCTCTGTTCTCAACCTTCTGTATCTTAGTTTTCATCTGAGGTAACTCATCTTAGGGACAGTGTCCTGTGCCTTCTACTTGCCTTTGTACAATTGGTGCCCAGCAGAAAAACAGACAAATGTGCTAGGAGTCATGGCTAATGGACCCTGGGTCCTTCTGTGAGGCCAGGACTGGCTGTGCTCCTTTCAGGATGTCTGGTATAGTCAGCTCTCTCTCCACAGTTTTCTGTCTCACCAGTGAAGTCTCTAGGCTAAAATCTCTGGGGTTCCATTCTAGATTTTCTATGATTATCAGAGATTTGGAATTTAGTTGCCCACATTTTAAACTCTATCTCAACTTATTAAATTAGTGTTTCCGAAACTGTAGGACTCTTTTTAGTTTGGGCTTGAGGAATGTTTTAGAGTGATAGAAAAGTTCCAAAATTGGATTTGGTGATGGTTACACACATCTATGGGCTTCCCTGGTGGCTCAGATGGTAAAGAATCCACCTGTAATGCCTGAGACCTGGGTTTGATCCCTGGGTTGGGAAGATCCCTTGGAGAGGGCATGGCAACCTACTCCAGTATTTTTGCCTGTAGAATCCCCATGGACAGAGGAGCCTGGTGGGTTACAGTCCATGGGGTCACAAAGTGTTGTTTAAAATCATCCAGTCATGTACCAACAATGGATGGATTTCATTGTACGTAAGCAGAAGATATTAAGAAGATGTGGCAATAATACCCAGAAGAACTATACAAAAATATCTTCACGACCCAGATAATCATTATGGTGTGATCACTAATCTAGAGCCAGACATCCTGGAATGTGAAGTCAAGTGGGCCTTAGAAAGCATGACTATGAACAAAGCTAGTGGAGGTGATGGAATTCCAGTTGAGCTGTTTCAAATCCTGAAAGATGATGCTGTGAAAGTGCTGAACTCATTATGCCAGCAAATTTGGAAAACTCAGCAGTGGCCACAGGACAGGAAAAGGTCAGTTTTCATTCCAATTCCAAAGAAAGGCAATGTCAAAGAATGCTCAAACTACCTCACAATTGCACTCATCTCACATGCTAGTAAAGTAATGTTCAAAATTCTCCAAGCCAGGCTTCAGCAATACGTGAACCATGAACTTCCTGATGTTCAAGCTGGTTTTAGAAAAGGCAGAGGAACCAGAGATCAAATTGCCAACGTCTGCTGGATCATGGAAAAAGCAAGAGAGTTCCAGAAAAACATCTATTTCTGCTTTATTGACTATGCCAAAGCCTTTAACTGTGTGGATCACAATAAACTGTGGAAAATTCTGAAAGATATGGGAATACCAGACCACCTAACCTGCCTCTTGAGAAATCTGTATGCAGGCCAGGAAGCAACAGTTAGAACTGGACATGGAACAACAGGCTGGTTCCAAATGGGAAAAGGAGTATGTCAAGGCTGTATATTGTCACCCTGCTTATTTAACTTATATGCAGAGTACATCATGAGAAACGCTGGACTGGAAGAAACACAAGCTAGAATCAAGATTGCCAGGAGAAATATCAATAACCTCAGATATGCAGATGACACCACCCTTATGGCAGAAAGTGAAGCGGGACTAAAAAGCCTCTTGATGAAAGTGAAACAGGAGAGTGAAAAAGTTGGCTTAAAGCTCAACATTCAGAAAACGAAGATCATGGCATCCGGTCCCATCACTTCATGGGAAACAGATGGGGAAACAGTGGAAACTGTCAGACTTTCTTTTGGGGGGCTCCAAAATCACTGCAGGTGGTGATTGCAGCCATGAAATTCAAAGACGCTTACTCCTTGGAAGAAAAGTTATGACCAACCTAGTGTAGTATATTCAAAAGCAGAGACATTACTTTGCTGACTAAGGTCCATCTAGTCAAGGCTGTGATTTTTCCTTTGGTCATGTATGGATGTGAGAGTTGGACTGTGAAGAAGGCAGAGTGCTGAAGAATTGATGGTTTTGAACTGTTGTGTTGGAGAAGACTCTTGAGAGTCCCTTGGACTGCAGGGAGATCAACCAGTCCATTCTGAAGGAGATCAGCCCTGGGATTTCTTTGGAAGGAATGATGCTGAAGCTGAAACTCCAGTACTTTGGCCACCTCATGGAAGAGTTGACTCATTGGAAAAGACCCTGATGCTGGGAGGGATTGGGGGAAGGAGGAGAAGGGGACGACTGAGGATGAGATGGCTGGATGGCATCATGGACTCAATGGACGTGAGTCTGAGTGAACTCCCGGAGTTGGTGATGGACAGGGAGGCCTGGGGTGCTGCGATTCATGGGGTTGCAAAGAGTCAGATATGACAGAGTGACTGAACTGAACTGAAATTAGACTTCGCTAAAGCTAAGAGGAAAAAAACCATATCAAATATCTGCATTATCTCATGAATATTGGGCAACCTCTTCGAATACCAGAAAAGGTCATTGGATAATATGATTTGTTTCCTAAATTTTTCTTGAAAATTGTTTCTACATAAGACGAGTCTTCAGAATGTCAAAAAATACTTCCAGTTGCTGGGAGCCAGCGTGAGGAACTCCTCCCGTGGCAAAGGTCATGAGGAAGGAGGCTTTGGCATACGCAAAGGTGGGATCGAGCCTCAGGAAACCCCCTGTTCTCAAGCATCTACCCTCAAAACCAGAATCTGCATACTTTGCTCATTTATGCTCTCTCCTACACCTCTGACTTTATGGGGGGCTGTCCCCAATACCTCTCTTGGAGAAGGAGTTAACTTACAGCTCCAAGATAATATAAATCCTGGGCATGACAAGAGTGTTTCAACTTATGAACTCCTCTGAAGGTTATCTAGCCTGCCTGAACAGGTTTGTCTGGCCACATGTGATTGCTTACAGCCTCCCAACTGGAGAGGCACGAGATGTTTTAGACTTACTAAAGGCAGATTCTTTTAGGAATTTAGAAATTATTAGTATAGTGGGTTGATTAGGAATTATATTGGTGAAGGGTTTTTCATTTGTTGGGCCAATATTTGCTGCTAAGTCTCCATATTCCCTGCCCTTATAATGAATATAACTAGTATATAGGAGAAATAAGTATTAACCTTTAAAATTAATCATGTTAACCTTAGGCTAAGTAAATTCCTTTCTTAGTTGTAACCCACTACATCTTCACGCTATAGGAATGCAACTTTATCTGGTACCTTTGGAGGGTGGTGCCTGGTTTAAGAAAAATCACCCCTGGAAAATAAGTTTCTGGTTGACTGACTGTTATCAGAAAGAAAGGATCATAAAATGTTAGTAGGCCCCCTGGCCATAAGATGATGTAAAACCCCTAAGACCTTTTTGTAAACATTTATATGAAGCACCTTATTTTGATAAAGATCAGGACTGCTGACCCCCACGTGACTTTAAATTTTCCATTTGTCTCTATGTGTAACAAAAGGTATAGAAGCAAACCTGAAAATAAAGAAAATGGATCAGTTTCTGGAAAGACTGACTCCCCCGTGTCTTTCTTTCTTGTTCTCCATTTTTCTGGCTGAATTCCCATCTGGAGCATGGGTACTCACCAAGCCTGCTAATTTTGCCTTGGCTTCTAAGATCCATGTGAGAGGGAGCCCAAGGCAGGGCACCCTCCGCTATTCAAGTGGGCGCCAGTGGCCTACATAGGTGGTGCAAATCTCTTGTCTCGAGATTTTATTGGTATACCACATAAACCAAGTCATTCAGCCTCTTTTTCTCCACTAATTTTCCTACTACACTATTCTTTTCTAATCTCTCTTTATACTTCTAATTAAATAGCTTTTTCCTAGGATGCCAATTCCGTCACCGCTTCGAATTACCCTGGATCCACCGGGGCTGGACCCTGGCAGCCAGTGTTTTTTTCCTTAAATTATACTTAAGTTACTGGTATAATTTATAATCAGTGTTGTTTTAGGATCAGGAAAGAATTTAACTGTTGAGTAATTGCAAGCTATTATAATAAATCAAACATCCATCTATTGGGAATATAATTGAAAATTCACCTATTTAAGCTAATGCAAAAGACCAACTAGCTATTATTATTTTTTAATTATTATTATTATTATTATTTTTTACTTTACAATATTGTATTGGTTTTGCCATGAATCTGTCACGGGTGTACACGTGTTCCCAATCCTGAAGCCCCCTCCCACCTCCTTCCCAATACCATCCCTCTGGGTCATCCCAGTGCACCAGCCCCAAGCATCATGATCCTGTATTCTGCATCCAGCACTGTTTATAATAGCCAGGACATGGAAGCAACCAAATAGCTGTTATTAACTTGGCTCTAAGAAGGGTACAAGTTTCATTTCCCTGACCTTACAAATTTATCAGGAGGAAGTTTTAAAAGAAAAAGAAAAACATTATATTAAATTCAATGTGTGGTGGACAGTTGAGAAATTATGTGTTATCTTTGCTCAGAAATTAAAAGTAGCATTTCCTTTGAGGTTTTCACCAGTGGATGAAACTGTGAACCTGTTGTATGTTCCTTGAGTGGACCATTTGAGGACAGTCTCTGATTAGGAGTGGGTTTATTATTCTTCTCTTATAGCATATTTAAAAAATAAAACATACCCTTTTACATACACATTCACCCACATTTGAAGATGCAAGATGAAGAAACATACATGACCTTGAATATACAGTCGAAGAAAAGGAGTTCTATCCAGCCATTTCAATTTAAATGTCAAGGTATGGAATTCAAGTGTTNGTGTTTTTTTTTTTTTTTTTTTTAATTGTTGTGGATTAATATGTGTGAAGATTTACTATGAGTTGATATTCATATGCCCCTTCTTGGATCACTGCCTTGTCATGGGTGAAGGGGTTTGAGAAACTTCGTAAATCTATGAGCCCTGCCATAGACATGAACTTAAGCAAATTCTGGGAGATGGTATGAGACAGGCAAGCCTGCCATGGTGCATTCCATGGGGTTGCAATGAGTTGGACTTGCCTTGGAGATTGAACAATAATATTCATATGAATATTAACATGGATAGAAGTTTCCATTGTTCTGTGTGTTTTTTTTTTCTTTCTGTTCTTGGACTGTTTCATTTTTGCGATATTTCCCATTCTCTGTCTCTGCGTCTATCTTTTCTCTCTTTATCTTTATCAATATGGGACTAACAGCTATTTGCTATGAAGTAATATTTTGCCTCGTATTATTAAGGATATACCTAGGAAATATAAACATCTAGTTAAAATTAATAATTAAAAAGTGAATCTTTGGTGCCGGTCGTTCACCTTTTTACCATTTATAAAATAATGACATTTAAAAATACCAACTTTTAATTCAACATGTCAAAAGTTTTAAAATATGTTTTTCATCAGGTGAAAAAACTTGTTTTGACAATAGAGATATTAACATGAAAGACCACAAAATGTAGGAGCTTTTCTGTGAAAACTTTTCTCACATTCAGTTTGTAGATGGCATCTGTAAACCAAAATGTGTCTTAGCACAGAAAAAGAGGTCAGGAAAGTGTAAAATAATAAACTTGCAACTCCTAGTATTTTAAGTGGCACATGCTAATAATCATTATTTACTAATATGTTTTCCTGATATTTAGTAAGTTTTGCTAACATTTTGTAAAGTTGGGAATTAGACATATGGCATTTTAATCTAATCAACAATTTTATATTTCCATCTTTTTCAGTGTTTACCTAACTATTCTCACTTGTTTGTTCTTCCAAATAATTTTATAATACATTTTGCAGACACTTTCATTAGAAACAACAAAATAAAAAACAAAGAGATGTAGTTTTATGGTATATTAAATGCTTCCTAATGTATCAATCAAGTTAAGGAACATTTATCTCTGACATTTAGCCTTCAAAGCACTCATGGCTGAATTTCCACTTGTTCAAGTCTGTATTCATGATATACTGATTTTTTGCTTGTTTGCTTTTTACTTTGGTGATGTGTCTCTGTTAAGTATGATATTAGCTTCCTTAGGCAAAGAACTGTTCTCTTGAAAAAGTGCCCATCGATTTCAGCTTTAATTTTTAGCATAAAGTGATGGATATTATCATTTGTTCTTTTACTTCTGTAAGATGATGACATATTTTCCCCAAGCTTTATGAATATGAGATGAATGGATTTCTTACTATTGAACAGCTCTTGTATTCCTAGAATAAATTCAACATGATCATGGTATGTTTTGACTGCTACTAACATGTTTAAGATTTTTGTGTGAACACTCTTAAAGGTCATTGGTTTTTGCTTGTTTAAAATACGTCTATTTTTGATGGTAAAGTGCTTGTGTTCTAAGCTTCTAAGTTAAATTATACCACTTCTCAGGGTAATGAAAATGTTAGTTTCTTCATAATGCTGAATTTAACATGCCTCAAATTCATATTTTGAAAGTTATCCGATGATACTTATGACAAATAATTAAGTCTGAGTTGAATTTGAATAGGCTTCCACACTGTTTATCCTAACATTTTCTGATAATCATTTGTTTGATTTTTAATATAACGGCATTTTATTACATTGAAATTTATTGACTATCATTAGTACTATATCAAAATATCCAAAAACAATCTGGGAAATGTAAAATATTCCTTAATTGAACTCTGATAAAACTTATTTTACTATTTTTGTTAATATTACTATAAGAGAAAAGGTGTGCACTAGTTTCCTGAGATACTGTTCTGTGGTTTATCGCACTCTTTCTTGACTGGGATTGGCAATTTCAAAGGTAGCTTTTCTCTTCCCACCATTCTGATCATCCGGAGTAGTATCATTGCTAAATAAGATAAATATGTATTTTTCTGTTTCCTTAGGTTTTATCTTTCTATTCCCTAATATTCTATGATATTCAAAATCTATATTGTGTACTACCTGGTTATTACAATTGCCATCACTTCACAGGAATGTACTTTCCAAGCTAATTTATGTGATTAATCTGTTAGACTGTTCTGTGATGTCACACCGATATAAAATTTTATTGGGGATATCTGGAGGACTAAATGGTATTCTGGTTTTGACTTTGATCACCCTGAGTCTGTTAGGTAAGTTAAAAGATCTTAATTAAATTAAAATATGAAAAATGTTTGCTTGTTTCTTATTACTCTTTTCAAATTCATTCATTCTTCTTTACACTAACAAAGATTTAATGAGATTAAATTTAAAGATTTAATGATTTAACTATGTATAAGGCAATATATTATACCAACAGTAACATATTGATTAAGTATTCAAATCAGGTACATATCCTGTCTTCCAGTGGCATACAGTTTACTAGGACAAAAGTGTATGTAAGAGTGTGTGTATGTAATGTATTTGAAATCATAATTCAGGATTTCTTAGATATCTGTGAATAGATTGAATTACATTATTTTTCTTAAAAAATTATATATTATTATTTAAAGTTGAATTCAGTTTACTCTTGATTTTGTCCAAATATTTGCTGAGCCATCTTTAGACTCCAAACATTGCTACAAATCCTTAAAAAAAAAAAAAAAAAGGAATAGTCATGGTGAAAAATCTCATATTTTAGTGGAAAAAACATTAAAAACTTTAGGGTAGACTGGGCTAAATGCAACATATAGAGTGAAGTAAGTCAGAAAGAGAAAAACAAATTTTATATATTGACATATATATATGAAATCTAGAAAAATGGTACTGATGAACCTATTTGCAAAGCAGGAATAGCGATGCAGATGTAGAGAACGGACTTGTGGAGCATATGTAGAGAATGGACTTGTGGACATAGAACGGGAAGAGAGGGTGTGATGCATTGAAAGAATAGCACTGGCATATGTACACGACCATGTGTGAAATAGACAGCTAGTGGGAAGCTGCTGTACAGCACAGGGAGCTCAGCTCGGTGCTCTGTGATGACCTAGAGGGGTGGGATGGCTGTGGAGAGGCTCAAGAGAGAGAGAATATATGTATATATATAGCTAATTCACTATGCTGTACAACAGAAGCTAACACAATATTTGTAAAGCAACCATATTCCAATAATTAAATAAAAAAGGAATGAAAATGCATCTGTTGGTGCAGTCAAAAAAATGCATAAAAAAAAAAGAAAGCATGGAAAGAGCATGCATAACCCCTAGAACTAGAACTTTGCTTTATTTATTATTGTATGACAAGTTCTTAGGACAATGCCTGGCACAGAATAGATCCTAAGCAAATACATGTGCTATACATGAATTCATTGTGTAACACTTTAATTCATTTTTCATTAAACACAAACATGTTTTAAAAGAAAATTTATCATTACCCCTTTAGTTATTTCTTGTTCCAACCATCTGAATTTTTCTGAAGAATTTGTCTCTGAGACATTGCCTAGAGAAGATGTTTTCCCAACCTTAAAATAATCCTCTTTTCAAGTTTCTCAGGAAGTGCTGCCAAAATGCCTAAAAGAATATAATTCAAACATCACCCAGCGTGATGATACTGGATACTTGGAAGTTAATAGTGACACAAGAGGCAATATACATAAGAAAGATGCAGGCCACTGCGTTTCAAGAGCTACAGGTCATAAAGGTATCTCTCAAGGCTTTGGCCTCTATCATTTTTAATCATTTGGATTTTCTAAGTTTGAAAAAAATCCCATTGAAGAGGTATGCAATAGACTAAATTAATGAAGATTTGATGTAAATCTACTTTTTACTCAAAATTTATTTCACATATTTAAAAATTTTTGTTGTGGAAGGACAGCTGTAAAACAACATAAAAAGGCCCCTCCCTCTAGGAATTTAAAACCATATTGAGATATATAAACATGGAAAATTAATTGTGATCATAAGGAATGATGTAAATAACTATTTTCCACCTCATTTATCCTTTTTTCAAATACAAAATGGATAAAAGTAATTATATCTAACAGGCTATCTGTTATGATCTTAAAGTTAGAACTTCCAACAGTCCAGAATTTTGGGAAACTGTTCTTTTCTTTCAGTTTGAATTTTTAACACTTATTATTTGACCCTTTGACTTTTATTTGATAGTTTATGTGAAAAAGGTACAGTTGATTTATTTTATAATTACTTGTCAAAGAATTTTTCTGAAATCCACTAGTTTACAGCTTCCTTATCCCATGTAAAAATGTCATATATATTATATTTACTTATTAACACTCTTTTCCTTCAGACAGATTACTTGTCTGTTTACATGTACAAGTCCTCATCTAATTGAAATATTATAATTTTAACACGTTTTTATACTCTGGCTATCTAATTTCTCCTTATATAATGAAACTTTTTCGGAAGTAAGAAAGCTTTGGTGAGATCAAACACAGGATCAAATAGACACCATTAAGCATTCTTTAAAGTCAGTCTGAATACTGCAGAATTAACTATAAGAAATTAATTTCCTGTTAATTTTCTTACTGAGGTAATGTTAACAAATATAATTATTTAAAATTAAACATCAATGGTGTTATGACATTCAAATGTGCAACTATCATATCTATCTACTTCCAAAACATCTTCATCACCCTAAGGAGAAATCCCACACTCCTCTTTTTATTTTGGGGTGAGAAAAGCATTTTGGAGTTAGATAGGTGTGCATCATGTTTGCACACATTTTGGATGTTCTAAAACCCATGGCTTTTGCACTTAAAAATAGCTAGCATTGTGAATTTTATGTTACATAAATTTTGTCTCAGAAAATAAAGAGATTGTAAAGGCCAGAAGTTTGAATAGTTATGTTGGTCCATGCTTATATTTTTATATTATACTGCATTTTTCTTCATTATTATTCTGAAAGTCTGTTTCGATTTGAGAATGCCTTAATTTAAATTTAAGAAAATCAAAAGACCTGCAATTATAAAGAGGATAAAAAATTGTTATTCATCTCAATATTACTTAATATCAAAAAGGAGATATTAAAAACAACTTACACACGTAAAGCAATGAGTAAGATTTCTAAAACTTTACGTGGGTAAATGCTAAGCAAATGATATAGATAATAGTTAATCTCTCATAGCGTTGCTGCTGCTGCTAAGTCATTTCAGTCGTATCCGACTCTGTGAGACTCCATAGACAGCAGCCCAACAGGCTCCCCCGTCCCTGGGATTCTCCAAGCAAGAACACTGGAGTGGATTGCCATTTCCTTCTCTAATGCATGAAAGTGAAAAGTGAAAGTGAAGTCGCTCAGTCGTGTCTGACTCTTAGCAACCCCTTGGACTGCAGCCTACCAGGTTCCTCCGTCCATGGGACCTACCAGCCAAGAGTGCTGGAGTGGGGTGCCATTGCCTTCTCCGTTAATGCTATATATATATATCTTGACTGGTACATGTTATTTTAGTAATCATATTAGATTATGACATGAAAAAAATATCCCTTTATATCTGTCTAGGTTTTGCTTCAGACTTCCCACGTGGCAATAGTGGTAAAAATCTACCGACAATGCAGGAGGCATAAGAGATGCAGGTTCTATCCCTGGATGGGGAAGATCTCCTGGAGGAGGGCATGACCACCCACTCCAGTGTTCTTGCCTGAAGAATCCCATGGTGGCAAAGAGTCAGACACAACTGAAGTGACTTAGTACACACACACACAGGTTTTGCTTCATCTTACAAAATTAATTTTCTTGGGACTTCCCCTGATGGTTCACTGGTTAGGAATCTAAGTTCCAATGCAGGTGACATGGTTTAGATCCTTGAGGAGCTAGGATCCCAGATGCCCTAGGGCAACTAGCCCAGCATGCTGTAACTACTGAGCTTGCATGCTACAACTAAAGAGAAGCTTGCATGCTGCAATGAAGAGCTAACACAGACAAAAATATAAAAGACATATTTTAAAATAAATCAGTTTTCTTAATTTTCATGGACTCTCATTTGTATTTTGGATATCTTGTCTGAGTCTGAACACTTTGTTATGACTTTATCATAGCTCTACTCTTTTTCATACAATATGCAAGTATTTTCACTGTCAATTTGTAGGAATGTGCTCATCAGAATGGCTGAAATATCAAGAAAAGTGCTATTGGTTCTCTAATGAGATGAAAAGTTGGAGTGACAGTTATAGATATTGTTTGGGGGAAAAATCTCATCTACTAATTATTCAGAACCAACTTGAACTGGTAAGTGGTTAAGTATCAGGCTTATGTTACTTGCTGCTTTGCAGTTAAAATGGCTTATCTCAAATTTCTTCCCACCTTTTCATTAAATTATCTTTTATCTTGGCTACTAAACCTAAGCTGGAATCCAATGCTTCCCTTGACTTGCGGCAATTATGGTCTGAATATTGATGTTAAATTTGCAAGTAGTGGCAGCTCAGCTAATAAAGAATCTGCCTGCAATGCAGGAGACCTTGGTTCAATTGCTGGGTTGGGAAGATCCCCTGGAGAAGGGACAGGTACCCACTCCAGTATCTTTGCCTGGAAAATTCCATGGGCATAGGAGCCTGGTGGGCTACATGGGGTGGCAGAGTCAAACACGACTGAGCCACTCTCACTTTCACTTCACAGCATATGTCCTGGTAAATGATATACAGTGAAAGCTGCTCAGTTGTGTCTGACTTTTTGAAACTCCATGGACTATGCTGCTGCTGCTGCTAAGTCGCTTCAGTCGTGTCTGACTCTGTGTGAACCCACAGAAGGCAGCCCAACAGGCTCCCCCATCCCTGGGATTCTCCAGGCAAGAACACTGGAGTGGGTTGCCATTTCCTTCTCCAATATGGCCCATGAAATTTTCTAGGCCAAAATACTAGCCTGTTCCCTTCTCCAGGGGATCTTCCCAACCTAGGGATCGAACCCAGGTCTCCTACATTGCAGGAGGATTCTTTACCAGCTGAGCCACCAGGGAAGTCCATATGATATATAATGTATGTGTAAATAAGATGATTGACTTGGATAAGAGTCTTCATGTAGAGTGTGAGTTGTCCAGCAGAATTCTAAAATCTTACTTGGTATGTCTAAATCATTAAGCTATCCTGTTCATTTAATTACTCATCACCCACTTTTTAGGCTTTTATACAGAAAACTCTAAAACAATCAAACTATGTGTGGATTGGGCTTAACTTTACTTCCCTGAAAAGAACATGGACCTGGGTGGATGATTCTCCTTTGGATTCAAAGATGTGAGTCTTTCCCAAAAGGCAACATGATCTATTGTCTATCAGAGAATTTATCTCATTAAAGCATCTATAAACAAATCAAAATGAACTCAAATAGTTCTTGGTACTAAAGAATTTGAAAGGATAAAAATGAATGTGGGCTGGAGTAATGACAAATTTTGGCTTGGTTTTTAAAGCAAAAGGACTTGAAAACAATAATGATTGTTCACTTACTGATTTTAAAAGCTACTCACACTTTATAATGGAAAGGTACATTGAAACAATGTAGTCTTCTGCTTTCAAAGTTCTCAATACTTTTTAAATTTTTATTTTTAAAATTAATTTTATTGGACTATAGTTACTTTACAATAGTATGTTAGTTTCTATTGTACACCTAAGTGAATCAGCTGTACATCCTTGTTTTTGGAGTTCCTTCCCATTTAAGTCACTTCAGAACCCTGAGTAGAGTTCCTGGAGCTATACAGTAGGTTCTCATTAGCTACCTATTTTATACATTTTATACATGGTATCAATAGTATATGTATGTCAGTCCCAATCTCCCAATATCATCCTCTACCTTTTCCCCCTTGGTTCCTTCCCTGGTATCAATGCTTCTTTTGATTATTTTCAGTAATAAAAAAAAAAAAAACTACATGATTTTTTTATATTGTAAGATCATCACAATGCTAGAAAACAAATAAGAAATACAAGACAGAACAAAATAATCCGAAATGCCCTCAGCAGCTGCAGGAGATTATTGAGATTTTGAAAATTTTATGAATGCTTTTGTGCACTTGTATTAATTTATAAAATTATATTATACTATAGTAGGACCAGTAAACTCAAATATTATCCCTATGTTGGTAGGCAAAGTAATGGTGCCCCTAAATGTTCTAATCCACAAATTCTGTGAATGTTACCTTAAGTCTAAAAGAGAGTTCATGAGTGTGATTAAATTAATAACCTTGAGATAGAAGTGTTATGCTGGATTATTCAGGTGGGCCTAACGTAATCACAAGTCCTTATGAGAGGGAGAAAGTAGGGGCAGGCTCGGAGGAGATTTGAAGATAAATGTAGAGGTCCAAGTTGTCTGATAGCAAAGGAGTGCAGGCAACCTCTAGTACCTGCAAAAGACAATGAACAAGTTTTTCCCCAGTGCCTGCAGCAGACAGCTCCAAAGACAGTTGATTCTAGTTCTTTAAAAGCAGCTTTGAGCTTCTGATATATAGAACTGTAAGATAAAAAATGTGTGCTGCTTTAAGCCACCAAATTTTTGACAATTTATTACAGCAGTGATAAACATTCACTATGGTAACCAATACTATTGGTTAATGAATACTTTTGTGTTATTGTCCCTTCACTCTTGTTTCATTATTAAATATTACTTATTTTCTATCTCTGGAGAAGGGAATAGTAACCTACTCCAGTTTTCTTGCCTGGAGAATTCCATGGATAGAGGAGCCTGGTGAGCTACAGTCCATGTGGTCGCAAAGAGTTGAACACGACTGAAGGACATACACATTTTCTATATCACTGCACTAAATTAATAAATCTAAGGAAGTCAACTGAAGACATTATTTGGAATGGAGAATAAAATTATGGGTGAGATCTAAGTTGTATCACTGGACATGACCTGACTGGCTAGTTATGAAGATGCTAACTTAGGTTTCTTCCTCATGCCAAACCTACTGAACACTACCTTTAGGACTGAGTTTTAACTCTGGACTATGCCTAGGGATTTTTGTTCAAAAACATTCAATACAAAATTCAAGCGTAAACATATATAAATCCAAATGTAGGTGTATTTTCCAATATGAAAATCCAACACTTACTTTTCCACTATTATTCTGGAAGCTTTGAAAATCATGTATACCTTTTCTGTGACCCCTTCTTAAACCTTTTTTTCTAAGTTTAAATAAATTCTTAACAGAATAAATCACTAACAGTACAATATTTTATATATAACTTCATTATTGTATTCAACACATCACTTTATGGATAAGTATTACAATAAGTGTATAATTTATTTAGGGCTTACATGGATCACTTTATGGCAGGTGAGAATTCTACCACTGAACCACCAATGCAAGCAGGTCAATTTGTGTACTAAGTTCTTTACAAACATCTAGTCATTTAACCTCTGTAACAACATAATGAGGTAAATATTTATATCACTGCTGTACAAATGGATATGAAAAACCAAGAAACATTTAATGAGCTACCCATGTGACTTACTCCCAGTTTTTAATCTAAATGGATGACATGGAACAATGGAAAGAATACTAAGATAGTGATGTGAGCACAGATTTCTTCTTAGCTCTCATTTACAAACAGACATTTGGAATTCTCTATCACAGACAGTAATACTAAATTACAGAGGTATTGAAATGTTTCATGACTCTAAGTATTTGAAAATGCCTTAAATATTTGAGTTATCTTTTAATTAAGGGAGGTTTTTAACTAAGAACAGAATGGACGTCTTCAGCAATGATGATGAATAATATCTTTATCTTCACCTTTTCAGATTTTTCATAAAAGGACCAGCTCAAGAAAATAGCTGTGCTGCCATCAAGGAAAATGGAATTTACTCTGAAACTTGCAACAGTGTTTTCAAATGGATTTGCCAGTATTAAAATTTTTAAAGTGACAGTGAGTTATCAAGGATCAAAGTTTTGATCTAGCATGAATCTTTAGGAATAAGAATTTAAAATTGCAGTTAAATACCAACCTGGCTTCTCTGTTTTCCCTCAGTCATGTTCATGGGTCCTAGTCACAGAGTAACTCATGTTAACAGTCTAAAATATACCCTCTGATTCTGTGCATGATAATATAATCTAAAGTGAACCTATACATTTATATTCATGATGTAATTCACCTTTTCTTTTACAACAAATGTGAACAAATTATATCTGCTTTTCTGTTATTTTGCTTTTTCTTATTGTTAACAATATCCTATGAAAATTTCATATAGTTCTGAGTCACATCATAGTGTGACTTCCTATGGGGCTTCCCAGGTGGCACTAGTGGTAAAGAATGTGTGTGCCAATGTAAGAGAAGATGTAAGAGACACAGGTTCAATCTCTGGGTCTGGAAGATCCCCTAGAGGAGGGCATGGCAACCCACTTCAGTGTTCTCATCTGGAGAATCCCACAGACAGAAGAGCCTGGCAGTCTGTGGTCCATAGGGTCACACAGAGTCAGATACAACTGAAGCGACTTAGCATGCATGCACATGGCTTTATATTTTACACTCCTTTATTGATGAACATTAACTTTTTTTCAGATTTTTGCTTCTATAATGCTGCAGAAGCTTCTATATGCTGCAGCATTCTGAATATCTTTTTTAAATGGTAGCACTTTTATTTCTATGATATAAACTTTAAAACTGGATATTCCAGGTAAAAAAGTGTTGTTTTGGGTTTGCTGCTGACTTTATGCAATTTTAATCTAAATTTAGAAACTATCACAAAGTTATAAAAAGATTATATGTACAGGGGAAAAAACTTACTTTTTCCCCAAACCTTTTGAGAATTAGTTGCCAATTTGATGAATTTCATTATAAAATATCAAGTATCATTGGATATTTTTATATGTATTTCCTACAAAAACCATAACCTACTTAATTAAAATACAATTATCAATCAACAAATTAATACTGACACAGTACTACCATCTCTAAGTCTCTATAACATTTTCCAATTGTCGAATAATGTTCTTTTGAGTTAAATATTCAGATCAGAATTATTTTCTGCATTTAGTTACTTTGTCTAATCTCCTAACATCTAGAAGACTTCTTTAACCTTTGATGTTCATAAGTGGATGCTTTTAAATATTATATTCTGTAAAATGTTCTTCAATTTAAATTTGTTTGATTATTTCTCATAGTTATATTCAAGTTATGTCTCCTTGGCAGGAATAGCAGAGCAATAATGTAGTGAAGCTTTGTTCATTCTTTCAGAGGATGCAGTTTTTTGTTCCATTGTTATGATGCTTACTTTGTTCACATGGCTAATGTGGTGCCTATTAATGGCAACCCACTCAAGTACTCTTGCCTGGAGAATTCCATGGACAGAGGAGCCTGGCAGGCTACCGTCCATGGGATCACCAAAGTCAGACATGACTAAGCGACTTTAACTTTCATTTTATCAGACTTCATTGTAAAGTTTCTCTTTTATCTTTGTAATCAATTAATATTTTGTTGTTTTCTACCATTCCACCACTTCTTATTTATCCTAGCACCTATGGCCAGACCTCTGGAAATTCTGAGAGTCTGGATTATTACTAAAGCTCCTTTTCTTGTTGGAGATTGAATTTTTTCTCCTCAATGCTACATGACTCTCAAACCACTACTCTGCTTTTCACATTTTCTTCTTAGCCTCTTTCCCTGTGAAGTTTAGTGATTTGGCAAGTAGCTTGAAGGAAAAATATTAAGCTAAATATCTTTGGCCCTCCTTTGTCTTCAGGATTTTTTCAAGTGAATTGACAGCAAATTTTACCTCAACTAGGACAGTGTCTGCTGACCATGACCTTCTGCCCAGATTCTGAGCAGGTGACTCTTCACCAAGATACTGCTAGGAGAAGAGTAACTCCCAAATTATTTTTTTACGTCTTGGAATCTTTCCTGTTTCTTCATTTACCTTGAAAATTTTCCAATGCTTTAAACAATTTTTGTTTGTTTGGATCCTGCTCTTCTAATTTTTCTCAGCATCAGCTGGTCTCTATCAACCTGCATTATTACAGACAGAAGTACATAAGAAATTTCAAGTTTATCCTTTTTACATCATTTCAAGATTTTGTTGTCAAAGAGCAAAGGAAATAAGCCTTAATAAATTTCATTTTATTGGAATTCCCAAACAGTTGACAGAGTTCATAATTATCATCATTATCATGGTGTGATAACAAAAAGCTACAGTTTATTATCACTTGCCATGATCCAGAAACATTGATAAAAGATTTAAATGTGTCTCAATTAATTGGCCCAACTACATAATGAAGCTGTTATTATTACTTTTCTTTTAAGATGAGCTTTTTGATTGAGAGACCAAGTAAATTTGTTCTCAAATTGGTGACAGAATACATGATTAAATGATCTCATTTAAAAGTTAGTTTGAAATTAAGGCAGCAAATAAATGTTAGTGTTGACTCATGGCATTTCTGGGTTAGTCACAGAATCTATGAATATAAAGTCCCTCAATTTCACATTGCTATAACCACTCCTGATTCTTAGGAAAGTCATTAAAAAGTAATAGTCCATATCATTGATATGGTTATTCACTTGCCAGTTAGAACATGTTGTTGAAGTTTAATATCTTTGTGTTACTGGGCTTCATGGTGTGTTCTGAGTGTATAATAATGAAGAGATGTGATTCCTTCATTTGAGCAACTTAATAGAAAACTGAAATGTTTACTGGGTATATAAAATCACAAATTTTATATACAAATTACAAAAGGCAGTGAAGTAAGTTATTATGAGAGAACTTAGTGTGATATCTAACTCAGGGAGATTTTCCCAAGGAAATGTCAAATAAATGTGCAGACTGAAGACTTGAGTATACATTGGCTAAACGAAAAAGTAAGGCACTGAGTTTGAAGGGAGAAATGTTTCAGTTGAAGGGAACTGCAAAAGAGAAGAGAACATGTATAGCAGTTGAGTAATCCTTTGAAAGTTAAGATGGCTCAAGCAAAAATTGCTTTCCTGGTGGCTCAGCGGGTAAAGAATCTACCTGCAATGCAGGAGACCCAGGTTCAATCTCTGAGTTGGGAAGAGCCCCTGGAGAAGTGAATGGCTACCCACTTCAGTATTCTTTTTTTTTTTTTTTTTACTTTATTTTACTTTGCCTGGAGAGCTCCATGGACAGAGGAGCCTGGCAGGCTGCAGTCCATAAGGTCACAAAGAGCTAGACATGACTGAGTGACTAACGCTTTCACTTTTGAGCACAAATGATGAAAGAGGAAGTATGAGAAAATAACTCTCATTAACACAAAAATCTCTTTTTTAAACTATGTGAATTTTGTAATTCCTAAACTTTATCATCCTGTTTACTTTCTTATGAAACCCTATGTGAAGTGAAAGTCACTCAGTCGTGTCTGACTCTTTGCAAGCCTATGGACATGCTGCTCTGTCCGTGGAATTCTCCACGCCAAAATACTGGAATGGGTAGCCTTTCCCTGCTTCAGGGTATCTTCCCAACCCAGGTCTCCCATATTGCAGGTGGATTTTATGCCATCTGAGCACCAGGAAAGCCTCAGTTAGTAAAGAATCTGCCAGCAATGCAGGAGACAGGGTTCAATTCTTGAATTGGGAAGATCCTTTGGAGAAGGAAGTGGCAACCCTCTCCAGTATTCTTGCCCGGAGAATCCCATGGACAGAGGAGCCTCGTCAGCTTCAGTCCATGGGACCCTAAGAGTCAGACACGATAGCGACTAAACCACCATAAAACCCTATACCTGATGCCATACATAAGACACAATGATGTTTTTTACATGGTTCCTGGGGAGCTGCATTGTAAAGGGGAGAAAGTACACAGTTGTTTTAATTTCACTGAGGAAAGTTTTTGTGCAGGTACCAGACAAGGAGTTCAGGACAGCTAGTGCTCAAAAACTCTAACTCCTCAATGGGTTTCAAGAAAGGATTTTTAAAGGCATGCTGAGGGAGGGGAGTGAGGGTGTGTGATCCTCTCAGGGTGTGTGATCCTCTCATTTCTCTGATTGTCTGATGGTGATGAACCAGGGTAGCATCACAGGGGTTAACATTATCATTCCGTGGGCTCCAGTAGCTCTGAGGGCCACTGTTTATGGGCATCAAGCAGTTAACTTCTTCCGTTTGGTAGAGGTTTAAACATCTGTAAAACAACTTTGGAAATGTGTGTCAGATACTACTATCCTGGTAATTCAGAGAGGGGGTAAAGATTCTTTGACTTCCATATGACTGATTACTGTAAAACTGTTATCAGTTTCTTGGCCCCAGTTATTTTTGTCACTACATGTTTACAACTTTTCAATCATTAAATCTTTTCTTTCTTTTTTTAAAAAAAAAGCTTTTTATTTTGGGGTGGAGTATAGAGAGTTAACAATGTTGTGATAGTTTCCGGTAAACAGTAAAGGGATTCTGTCATACATATGTATGTATCCATTCTCCCCTAAACTCCCCTCTTATTCAGCCTGCCATGTAACATAGAGCAGAGTTCCCTGTGTTGTATAGTAAGTATTTGTTGTCTGTCTATTTTAAACATAGCAGTGTGTACATGTCCATTCCAACTCTCTATGTTGCAGCCAGATGCTCCAGGAAGCAAACTCACTCAGAAGGACAATGTGGATAGTGGAGTGCAGTTTATTACACTGGCGGGTCCGAGGCAGAATTTCCTCTTTAGTCAGGGACCCTGACCAATTTCTGTGAAAACCTTATATACCTTAAGTGTACGGGAATAAGCCCACATCACCAAATTCCTCAATCCTACTCTGGAAAATTTCAAAGGGAGATACAATCAGGTTACAGCCCTAATTCATAATCAGAAGAGTCAGATAGTTATACACTGTAGCCTACACCAATGGGTAACATAAAGATTACAATGGTGACTGACTACATAGGGGATTATTACATTCTTTCTGGCAGTGGGAAATCTTGGTATGGAATCTTATGTTTATCAGTCCAGGGGGCCTGTTAGGCTGCAGGTGTGTTATCTCCGTGGCTATAACATAGTCCAAAGTTTCACTGAGAACGTAGGATGAAGTTTCCTTCTTTTCCAAGATGGAGTCAGCTCAGCATGTTCCTTTCTTCCTTCATTCCCCTCTCTTGATTCTCTCAACTTCCAGAGTGAGCATCACTCATCAGGATGTACTGCATTTTAGGTTTCCTGGTATATATTTGGGTAAATGAAGTCAGCCTCTGTGATACAAAGTTAACAACACATTGGAGAATACAAGGTCCACATAACAGAATCAACAGAGCAACTATAACAATGGCTCATATAGTTTTCCACCAAACACCCTTCACCCGTGAGAGAACAGAAGTCCAAAAAGGAAGATTATCATCAGACATAGCTTTTACTTGACCTTTCATGTCATCTAGAGTGGCTGATATATTGTCATATAAATCAGGAGTATATACACAACATTCAGCTTTGATTATAGCACAGGTCCCTCCTTGAGCGGTTTTAAGTATGTCTAAAGCCATTCTATTTTGAATTACCGCTTTCCTCATTTGTATTTGTTTGGTATTTAGTGCTTGAATCACTCTCAGGTTGTCATTTAGGGCTCTTTGGGTGAAATTAGTTAGAATTT
Organism: Redunca redunca; assembly: GCA_006410935.1. Classification (NCBI taxonomy): domain Eukaryota; kingdom Metazoa; phylum Chordata; class Mammalia; order Artiodactyla; family Bovidae; genus Redunca; species Redunca redunca. Next base: position 24,943 of record SJYQ01000221.1, on the reverse strand, counting down.
CAACTCTGATCATTATGTCTGTAGTGCTCAATGAGGGAACAAATATAGCAGACAAATAATCATACCAATGGAAAACTGATCATGACCATCTAGCCCACAGGAGGGTAAATTTAAAGGCTCTTGTATTGCTGGCCTGATGTTTCCATGGGCAAAGGCTAGACCCAAGGTACACCTCCCTATCCATCCTGGGGGCAGCCAAGGCTATAAGTTAGTTCTACCTAACCAGTGGGTGGTGATTAGTTTCCATACTCGATTTTTGTTGTTTCGCCTGATGCAAAAAATCACATAAGCTAGGCATATCACCCCTCTGTAGAGGTGATACCCACCATGGGAGTCTATCCATGACAGACATGGGCATGGCTCCACACACCCAGTAGTTAGATTTTTTTATGAAAGTCAGCATAGGAATGTGCCCATGAAATGAAAATGTTGTCGTGTGCAGAAACTATGGCTAGTATCAAGATGATACCAGAAAGTCCGGGTAGCAGGAGTTGGTTGTAGAGTTTCATCTCTTTTTCTTCTATCTCAAGATGATCTCGGTTTCACATGGATCAGCGGGGTCCTTCTGTGCAGTCCACTCAGTGTTCTCCAGGTCTCTGTGGTATGCTCTCTTCATCCTCGTGTGGTGAATCCAGGGAGTGACACCTGCAACTTTCCCATAGTGGTGGTTAGAACAACGGTATATGGACCCTTCCAATGTGGGGTCAAGGAGTTATGTTTCCAGTCCTTGACCCACACCTGATTGCTGGGTACAAATTCATAACTCTGTTCCTTAAGAGGGAATGGCACTCTTTCTTGTACAAACTTAGTTATTTGATATCTTACCTTACCCAATTGTTCTATCTGCTGTGAAATCCCATCTTCCTTTACCTGTAGCAAGTTTGTTGACACCTGTCTCATTATGGGAGGGAGTCTCCTATAGATAATTTCATAAGGAGGATAACTGGGAACACGGGGTCACCCTTAATTTGAGCAAGGCCACCAGAAGCAAGTCCATCCATAAACAGTCAGTCTCTATAATCCCTTTGGTGTTTCTTTAAGAGGTCAGTTGGTTCTTTCTACCATTCCACTCTGGGGCCTGTATGATGTATGCAATTTCCATTTGACATCTAGAGCTTTGCATACCTCTTGAATTAAGTCGGCTATGAAGGCAGAGCTGTTGTCTGATCCTATGCTGGTTGGGAACCCAAATCTGGGGATTATTCCTTGAAGCAGTGAGCCACTTCGTTTGCTTTTCAGTTTGGGTAGGGAAGGCCTCCATCCATCCTGAGAAGGTACATACCATGAGCAGTAAATAGTGACTATGTTGGCAGGGTTTCATTTCAGTAAAGTCCACTTCTAAATGTTCAAAAGGTAGAGTGCCTTTTAATTGTATCCCTGGGGATTTTTGTTTATGTCCAAGGGCAGCATTGACCTTCGAGCAAACAAAACAGTTCTGGGATTACATTCTACACAAGGAGGAAAGTCGTGGAATTAGGAAATATTTTCAAATTAATTATTCTGTTTTGTCATATCCTAAGTGAGTTATCTGGTGAACCTGACATCCCAGTGTAGGGGCTAATGCCTCAGGTACCAGTAATCTGCCATCCGGCAGTTCCCATCAACCTTTTTCATTTTTGGTGGCTGTTTCTACTTCAGCCAGCTGGTCTTGGGCTGAGGTATACTGTGGGAGAGTCAAAGTTAACAAAGGTTCTGATAGATCTCCCACCAGCATCCCCAAATTCCTCAGCCACATGTTTTGTGGCTTTATCTGCTAGTCAGTTCCCCCATGCTTGTGGGGTGTCTTCCTTTTGGTGACCCCAGCAATGCATCATTGCTACCTTTTCAGGTTCCCATACAGCATCTAATAGAGTCAAGATTTCTTCCTTGTTTTTAATATCCTTTCAGTTGACTGTCAGAAGACCTCTCTCCTTAAATAAAGCCCCATGCACATGTAAAGTAGCAAAAGCATACCTGCTGCTGCTGCTAAGTCGCTTCAGTTGTGTCCAACTCTGTGTGACCCCATAGATGGCAGCCCACCAGGCTCCCCCATCCCTGGGATTCTCCAGGCAAGAACACTGGAGTGGGTTGCCATTTCCTTCTCCAATGCATGAAAGCGAAAAGTGAAATTGAAGTTGCTCAGTTGTGTCCAACTCTTCACGACCCCATGGACTGTAGCCTACCAAGCTCCTCCATCCACGGGATTTTCCATGCAAGAGTACTGGAGTGGGGTGCCATAAAAGCATACCTAGAGTCAGTGTAAATGTTTGTCTTCTTACCTTTTGACAGCTGGAGGGCCTGGATTAGAGGATATAGTTTGGCCCGTTGAGCAGACCAGTGTAATGGCAGGGAGCCAGCCTCGACAATGATTTCTTCTGTGACTACTGCATATCCCAACAGTTGTCCTTGTTTCACCAGGCTGGTGCCATCAGTGTACAGAACCCAATCTGGGTCCTGGATTGGTTGTTGGGGTCCAGCCCCGGTGGATCCAGAGTAATTTGAAGGGGAGATGGAGTAGGTGTCCTAGGAAAAAACTTAATTAATTACAGATAGACAGAGATTAGAAATGTATAGTGTAGTAGGAAAATTAGTGGAGAAAAGGAGGCTGAATAACTTGGTTTATGTGGAATACCAATAAAATTCCAAGACAAGGAATTTGCACCATCTACGTTGGGCCACTGGTGCCACTTGAATATAGGAAGGTGCCCCTCCTTGGGCTCCTTCTCGCGTGGAACTTAAAAGCTGGGGAAAGTAAGTAGACATGGCAAGCACCCACGCTCCAGATGGGAATTCAGCCAGAAAAACAGGGAGCAAGAAAGAACGACACTGGGGAACCAATCTTTCCAGAAACTGATCCATTTTCTTTATTTTTTAGGTTTGCTTATATACCTTTTGTTATACATAGGGATGAATACAGAATCACGCGGAGGTCAGCAGACCTGACCCTTGTAAATGTATAAAAAAAGGTCTTAGGGGTTTTAAATCATCTTCTGGCCATGAGGCCGGCTGACATTTTATGATCCTTTCTTTCTGATAACCAAAAAACTTATTTTTTTCCAAGGGTGTTTTTTCTTAAACCAGGCGCCACCCTCTGAAGGTACCAGATGAAGTTGCATTCCTATAGGGTGAGGGTGTAGTGGGTTACAACTAAGAAAGGAATTTACTTAGCCTAAGGTTTAACATGATTAATCTTAAAGGTTAATACTTATTTCTCCTATATGCTAGTTATATTCATTATAAGGGCAGGGAATATGGAGATTTAGCAGCAAATATCAGCCCAACAAATGAAAACCCTTCACCAATGTTCCCCTTAAGATCTATTTAGTCTTAAGATAGTGATAAAGTTACATTTTTACATAGCAAGGACACTGATTTATAACAGAGTACAGTGATCTATGACAAAAGAAAAAATTCATTAACTCAAAAGGTCTAGTATTGCTAACACCAAAAACTACTATATTTCCTTTTCTATATTCCAAATACATTAATATATTCCCAGGTGCCTAAGGATATGGAGACCTGGCGGCAATCATTGACTCAACAATGAGAAAAGCCCTATGTTGATTAAGATTTTCAAAATACTCCAAACTCTCTGTGCTGTTTATGGTTGAGAGGTAGTAAACAATCGTGTGCATGTGTAGTGGCAGGAGTATGGATAATCCTGTCACACAAACTAGTCTGCCAGCAGAGAGGTTTGACCTGAGACACCCTTGTCACACCCAGGAATTTTTATTGACTGGAGCTGCAAGTTTACTCCTTCTCCAAGAGAACCGGTGGGGAACAACCCTCCATAAAGTCAGAGGTGTAGGTGAGAGCATGAAACAGTAAAGTAGGTAGTGGGGGTAGATGCTCAGGAACAGGAGGTTTCCTGAGGCTTGATCTCGCCTTTGCGTATGCCGAAGCCTCCTTCCTCATGACTTTTGCCATGGGCGGAGTTCCTCACGCTGGCTCCCGGCAATTGGTGGTCTCTCAGGTCAGGTCTGCTAGCATAAACTTCCTCTAGGATTTCTTTGCAATCATGTGAGGGCCCACCTTCTTCTTGACAAGGCTCAATAGTGACATGGGGGTTCTCACATAAAAGTCCCTGGTATTGAGTAATCCGAGATGTTGACAGCTATTTGTGAGGTCCCCTTGTAGGAGAGTGTTGACCTCATGGGGGACTTTTATGGTTAAGTCCTGGCCCAAAGTCAGCTTGGTTGCCTCTTGGACTAGTAAGGCAAATGCAGCAATCACCTGGAAGCATCCTGGCCATCTGGTGGCAACATTGTGCAGTCGTTTCAAGAGATAAGCCATGGGTCTGTCCCATGTCCCCATAATCTGGGTCAACACTTCCATAGCCACCTTGTCTTTTTCAGTTATGTAAAGAGTAAACAGTTTGGTAAAGTCTGGCAGGCCCAAGGCGGGTGCTGATGTAATTGCCAGTTTTCATTCCTCAAAGGCCTGCTGCTGTCTCTCGGTCCAATTCAGTGAATCTCCTTCTGGTCCAGTTAAGAGTTTATATAACGGCTGGGCCATCTGGAAAGAACCCAGAATCCAAATCCTACAAAACCCAGTGGCTCCCAAGAACTCTCGGACCTGTAGTCTGGTTTTTTATTGTGTGATTCTCAAAATGACATCTTTTCTGGACTGCCTCGTGCCTCCTCTCAACAAACCCTGAATACCTTATCTCCTCCTTGCAGATCTGTGCCTTCTTTTTCAAGACTTGGTAGCCGGACTCCATCAACAGCTCCAGTAAAGCCTTGATCCCTTCCCAGCAGTCCTCTTTGTTCTTGGCAATCAAAAGCAAGTCGTCCACATATTGTAGCAGTCTGCATCTGAACCTCGAAGCCAAGGCTTTCCTAAAGATGGCTGAGGAATTTTTAAACCCTTTTGGGAGGCAAGTCCATGAGAGCTGTTGTTTGGTGCCCCCTGCTGGGTCTTCCCTTTCAAAAGCAAAAATGGGTTGAGACACCAGGTCAAGGCATATAGAGAAGGCATCCTTGAGATCTAAACAAGTATAGATCTTAGCACTGGGTGGGAGGAGGCTAAGTAAAGTATAGGGGTTAGGAACGGTGGGATGTAGGGTCACAGTGGCTTGGTTGACCAGTCTAAGGTCCTGCACAGGCCTGCAGTCTAGTTCCCCTTCTTAACAGGAAAGATTGGTGTGTTCCAGGCTGACTGGCATTCAGTCAGGGTGCCCATCTGTTGTAGCCTATTTATATGTGGCAAAATGCCAGCCTGCTTCAGCAGTAGCAGGTGCTGACGTTTCCTGACTGTTATGGCACCGGGTTTGAGTTCTATTACCACCAGAGCTTGATATATGGCGAGCCAGAAGAGGGGAGGTTATCTTCCACCCAAACCTCAGGGAACTGTTGGATCAGCTCTCTTTCTTGATTATTTAACTCAACTGACTTGTCTCCTGGAGCTTCATACAACCTCCGTGTCTCTATTCCTGAATACCTTAACAGTGATCTCAATCAACTGTGAGTTAGTCATGGCCAATAGTCCGTCTACCTTTTGAGGCTTGCGTCTGATATCAGGGTAGGCTTGATACACAAAGCCTGTGTTTACCATCATCTGAAATCCAGCACCCTCCAGATCTATTGGCATATAGAGCTTATATGCCTCGCACAGTCTTTTTTTTAAATATAAATTTATTTATTTTAATTGGAGATTAATTACTTTACAATATTGTATTGGTTTTGCCATACATCAACATGAATCTGCCACAGGTATACACGTGTTCCCATCCTGAACCCCCCACCCTCTTCCCTCCCTGTACCATCCCTCTGGGTCGTCCCAGTGCACCAGCCCCAAGCATCCAGTATCATGCATCGAACCTGGACTGGCTATTCATTTCATATATGATATTATACATGTTTCAATGCCATTCTCCCAAATCATCCCACCCTCGTCCTCTCCTACAGTCTTTTATAGAACTCAGAGGGTGATTCAGTTTCTTTTTGAATTATTTCGGTGGGCTTTGCCATATTCATGGGCTTTCGGGCCCCGCTCTTGAAGCCTTGTAAAATAACCAGCCTGCCAGGGGCCAGTGTGAGGAATCCTGCCCGTGACAAGGTCATGAGGAAGGAAGCCTGACAAAACGCAAGGATGTGATCATGCTTCAGGGGTTCCCCCTGGTATTTCCCAGGCATGTACCGCCAAAACTAAAAATCTGCCGGCTTTTGTACTCTGTTCTTCTGATATTCTCTGGAAAAAGTCAAATCAGGGCTTCAGTCTTCTGCATTTGAAAGGGATGTTTCAGTTAAAACTCCTCTGATAGCTCTCTAGCTTGCCTAATAGGTTCCCCCGGACCTTTTACGGCTTATGAATTGCTTACAGCCCCCCAACCACAAGAGGCACAAAGCTTAAAAGCATCTTAAAGATACAGAGCTTTTTCTAAAGAGCTAAAAATCATATCGGTGATGGGTTTTCACTGTTGACTCAATGACTGCTGCCAGGCCTCCATATTCTTTATCTTTTAGGCACCTGGGAGGATGTTAATCAATGTAAATGGGATATGGAAAAAGATATATAGTAGTTTTGATGTTAGCAACACTAGACTTTTGAGTTAATTACTTTTCTTTGTTATATATCACTGCACTCCTCTTGTGTCCTTGCTATGTAAGAATGTAACTTTATTTAGTGCTTTCTGAGAGTGGCACCAGACTTTGGGAAGATCAACACAAATAAGTCTTTTGGTTAACAAACCCTTATCAGAAAAAAGGCTGTAAAATGTTAATTGGTCCTTTTTGGCCAGAAGATGATGTAAATCACCTAAGGCTTGTGTATACAATAAGGTATGCAGAGAGAAAAGCCTGGTTTTGATGAGTCTGGACTGCTAACGCTGCATAACTTTGTGTTACCCATTGATCTCCATGTTTTATCAAAAGTATAAAAGGCCTTCTGACAATAGAGGCCAGAGCCAGTTGCTGGACTGGTTTCCCCCGTGTCTCCTCTTTACTCTAATTTCAGGCTGAATTCCCATTTGGGACGTGGAGGCTCACCATGTCTACTTACTTGTCTTGGCTTTTAAGATCCGTAAGAGAGAGAGCCCAAGGTGGGGCACTCTCCGATATTCAAACGGATGCCGGTGGCCTAACGTAGATGGTGCAAGCTCCTTGTCTGGAACTTTATTGGCTTTCCACGTAAACCAAGTTATTTAGCCTCTTTTCTCCACTTAATTTTCCTACTACACTATTTCCTCCTAATCTAATCTTAATAAATAAATAAGTCTTTTCTCGCCAATGCCATCCTTGCTTCAAATTCCCTGGATTCACCAGGGCTGGACCACAGCACCAGCCGATATCTCTCCAGGTGGCCCCTCCCTTCCTCTGTGTTATGGTCTCATTTGGGCCTCTCAACAGGGGGTGGCTAGTTCTGCCCACCGCTGCAGGTTTGCAGTACCCTCAGGTGCCATTTCTATTAGCTATTTTCTGGCCTCAGTTAGGATCCTATGTCTTTCCTCAGTACTGAAAAGGGAGACTAGTAGTTGGATTATGTCATCCCATGTAGAGCAGTGGGTTCAAAAAATAGTCTCCAACAGCCTGATCATGCCTTGTGGCTCCTCTGAGTACGATGGAGTGTCTTTCTGCCAATTTAATATATCCGTTGAGGAAAATGGCTTGTAATAATAGGATATCAGAGGCTGGTGGTAATGTCTGTCTGCTCCCTGAACTGGGGGCTGTTGAAGCTCTCTCAGGGCCATTTGTAGTGGAACCCTTTCCCCTCGCCTCCTTGGTGGAGTGCAGCCTCTGTTTAATTCCAGTGTCTCCTTCCCCCTTCCTATCAGTACTCACTGGAAGGGGTGGGTATAGCTTAGGAGATTCCGCTGGGGCTGAATCCTGTGGGCATTGACTAGAGGCTCCTTCCCCCAGGGATCAGAGCCTGACGAGGTGGTAGCTCTACCTTCTCCAGGGGAGCTGGTGGGAGGGCAGCTGCAGGATCCCCAGCAGGCCCAGGATTGGGTAAGGCAGCCTCCAGTCCAGGTGGAGCATTAGGTGGCAGGCACGTCATCCAGTATGGGAGAAGGGGCAAATCGTCCCTGTCTGGACCCTGCAGAATTTCTTTTCTGTTATCAGTCAATTTTTGTACCATTATTTCCCCTTTCCCTTTCTGAATGTAAAGCCTTGCCTAAGGGGGAGGATCTCGAGCCAACCATAGCCATAAATCAGTATATAGATATTGATCCGGGTGTCCCAGTTCTCCTTTGACTACTGTATAGCCTACTTCCACTATTTTTAAGTCCATGGTGCCCTCTGGTGGCCATCCTACTCCCACAAAGGGCCGTTTGACCTCATAGAGTATATGGAGAAGGTTAGGCATCCTCTTCACCCCATAGTCTCCTTCTAATCCCTTCTTAAAATTTTTAATCGTGCACTCCAATACAGTTGCCTTAGATTCATTTCCCCCTATCTTGCTTGCCTTGTTGGACCTTCTTCTTCCTTTCCTTTTCATTCTGTCTACGAAGATCTCGGTCCCCTATGTACTTCTGATATTTCCATTCAATGACATTTAAATTGCCATTCTGCCTTCTTCCTAATTGGGGTGAGAAGAGCCTTACCTGCCAGATCCCAGAGGGAGAAGGGGGATTGGTATGGTTTCACCTGCTAGTCGGCACAACTGAACCAGAACACCACGTGGTCCTGTTTCTCCCTTGCCTTTTAAAGTTCATTCTGCCTTGGTGGGCTTGATCAGGTGCAGATGAAAACACAGATGGGTTAAATATCCCATGTCCCAGGCCATCTCTGGAAAAGCCAATTCGTACTCACTTATGTATCTCCCTCCTTCTAGCCTGACAGTTCTCAAGGGTTCAAGAATTTCACAGCAGATAGGACACCTCCTTGGAGAGGGCAAAATACAGGCACATAAATGCCAAGTTTCTTCCCTTAGAAGCCCCTTCACAATTTCCCAGTAATAGTTTACCCTTGGACGATGTGAACACCATCTCCTCTGTGGCATTCACAGCCCTGCTTTCCCCAAAACTTTCTCGTGTTTGTCCAGTAGCAATCTATCCCAGAACAATGTGGATACCACCTCTTTGTGACAGTTGCAGTCCACGTGTTCCCTAGCCCCTCACAGGGGGTTGATCAGGCCCCCTCTTCCACTCTGCTAGGTGGGAACCTCCTTACCTGAGCGCTCAGTTCCCCTGCTGCCATCCACTATCCACCAATGTGAAAGGTCCAGGCACTGAGAAACGGAATCTTTCCAGAAGGGCGAGATGCCTTCCCTCCTCTAGAAGATCCAGGCCACAAGGACTCAGAGTAGCCCCAAGTGGGACTTGTCTCCTCAAAGTGAGGAGCTTCCCGGCCAGTGCACCAAATGTTGTAGCCAAAAGCTTTGGGAAGCAAACTCACTCAGAAGGACATCATGGATAGTGGAGTGCAATTTATTACACTGGTGGGTCCGCGGCAGAGTTTCCTCTTTAGCCAGAGACCCTGACCCATTTCTGTGAAATCCTTATATACCTTAAGTGTATGTGCACAACCCCACATCCCCAAGTTCCTCAGTCCTACTCTGGAAGATGTCAAAGGGAGATAACAATCAGGTTACAGCCATGATTCATAATCAGAAGGGTCAGCTGGTTATATATTATACCAATGGGTGCCATAAAGATTATAACAGTGACTGACTACATAGGGGAGTATTATATTCTTTCTGGTGATGGGAGATCTTGGTATGGAATCTAGTGTTTATCTGTCTGCGAGTCCTGTTTGCGGTAGGTGTGTTATCTCCATTGCTACTAGCCACATAGTCCAAAGTTCACTGTGAATGTAAGATGGAGTTTCCTTCTTTTTTCAAGATGGAGTCAGCTCAGGCTGTTCCTTTCCTCCTTCACCTAATTACCCCTACCATCTTTCCCTTAAATTTTGAACCAGGCTCTTGTGACTCTGGAGGTGCCTGGGAAACAATACCTTTTCTGCAAGCAAGAGACAGGAAGAGGACACGGGGGGAGATGTCCATCCCAAGAAGGCCCCATAGAGTCCTGGTTAGTCACAGTTATTCATAAGGAAATAGTATGAACTTTATTTTCTAATATCTCCTTGATGAAGCTTTGGTCTAGAGAATACTTATAATCTTTTCTTCAGAGCTCAGATTGTTGTAGCCACATGTTCTGGGAAACAAACTCACTCAGAAGGACAATGCAGATAGTGAAGCGCAGTTTATTACACCAGCAGGCCCAAGGCAGAGTCTCCTCTAAGCCAAGGACCCCAACCAGCATTTGTGAAAATATTTTATACTCCATGTGTACGTGTCTGAACTCACCACTCCAAATTCCTTGAGACTTACATAAACCAAGGAAAATACAATCCCAATGACCCCATCATTCACGTGCTATGTGCTCAAACAGTCAAATAATTAGCCAATAATCAATAAACCCGAGGTTACACTCCTATAGAGAGAGAAAATTTTATGGCCTGTCTGGAGGAAGGGGTGATTAGTGTATGTTTTCTCTTAGGTGATGAATAACCTAGATATGATCTTCAAGGTTCCCCTGTCTGGAGGGGGTCTTATCCTTTTGTTGTCATTTTCATAGGCACTAAACACAGAGTTCAGAGTCCATTGGAAAGGTGGACGAGCATGATCAGCATGAACAGGCCTAAGACAGAGTCCAGGCCCTATGAATTCCTTCTTCAAGATAAAGCTGTAACCCCCAAGTGTAGAACACTGACCACTGACTCTTCTGATTGGCCAGTGCCTGAGTTTAAATATTCTGAATGCGAGTGTTTCTTCAATGGTAGGACAAAAGTATATTTTGTCCTTGCACATCGTGAAAAATATCTGAGAGAAATGAGTGAAACCCGATAATCAAAGCAACTCCTGTTAGGTAGCTCAGCAGAGGAAAGTACTCTCTTCAAGAAGCAAGAATACAGAGTGTGCACAGTCAATGGTGAATGGTAACTAAAAATGATTCTGTGTGCACCATCAGCTACGTGGACATGCAGACCATCTGGGAGCTCACTTTTCTGGACTGAAAAGGGGCTTCATACTTGACTTAATGCCCACCATTGATATCTTAAATCTATTAACAAATTTAAACAAAGCACTCCACCCTTTTTATTTTGCACTTGACTGTGCAAATGATGTAGTGGGTTCTAACTCCATGTGCATGGAAGGGATGAGTTGTTTTTTTTCCTTCATCTAATCTACCTTTTTGGAGAAGGCAATGGCACCCCACTCCAGTACTCTTGCCTGGGAAATCGCATGGATGGAGGAGCCTGGTGGGCTGCAGTCCATGGGGTCTCGAAGAGTCGGACACGACTGAGCAACTTCATTTTCACTTTTCACTTTCATGCATTGGAGAAGGAAATGGCAACCACTCCAGTGTTCTTGCCTGGAGAATCCCAGGGACAGTGGAGCCTGGTGGGCTGCCAACTATGGGGTCGCACAGAGTCAGACACGACTGAAGTGACTCAGCAGCAGCAGCAGCAGCAATCTAGCTTTTATTGTAAGCAGCTTTTGGCAGGAAAGAGTTCTTCGCAGGAAAGAGCCCTCTCCAAGTTACCAACTGAATTGGGCCCAGCTGCTTATGGCTTACCAAATCAAACTTATGAACATTTGTGGAAGGACAAGCTGTCTTTAATCAGAAAGCCAGCAATCTGAGAAGATGGTAGACTCAGTGTCCCCCCAGAACCACCTCCGAAGATTCTTCTCGGCCTTGAAAGTTGTAAAGAAAAGGGAAGTAGTGATCTCAGTTCCTTGTTGAGACAGGGGACACCACCCGCCACTGCATGCAGGCTTGTGGCCTCCTGGCAGTCTTCCTCTAGACTCATTCCTCTATCTTGTTCACACGTTTTATTTGGGAGACTGAAACTCTTGGGTGGCATTTTGGGAGGGGGGATTCTCTAAAAAACTCTGTTCATTTATGTCTAGGCACAGAAAAAAATTCAGCGAGAGGCAAAGCGATAGATAAGAGGTGATTTCTTAGAACAGGACATTTGTGAGGCTTAGAAACAGGTGGGTGAGAGGATTCTGCACCAAGAACTAAATCAACTACAGTTTTATAATCAAAGGAAGAGTGGGGAGGGGCAAAATCACTTTCTTCCTCATTTCTGAGTAGACATCATGCTTCCATCATCAACATCTCCTTCAGGTTGGTCTGGAGAGTTTTCTTGTCCTTAAATGATCAAACCAGGATTTGATCAAAAAGGATCAAACTAAGGAAATATTTCAGGTCTCAATACAATTTGCTTTGAAGTGTCACCTTTCCATAAATTATTGTTTTGGTTTTTTTTATATGTGTGTAGAAAGGATATTCTAGGGGTCATTAACTTAAGGAGCTCACTGGGCAGGATGTGGGTTTCATGCCACCATTCTTTTATTGTTTTGGGGCATACCTCGTGGTTTTGTTGCTAAGCAAACCTGCTGGTTTTCTGGTTAAGCAAATCTATTTTCTTAAGTGATCCTTAACTTACAGGGGTCTCTCATACTTTTTTTTCTTTTTTAACTTATAATCCCCTAGTAGGATTAGCTATTTACTCTGTCCCCATCAAGATCACTGAAGAGGAAGCTAGGAATGAGATCTGATCATCTGTTAATTACTTATTCTCCACTCCTACTTCTCTGATCTATGGAAAGAACTGGCAAGTTAGCCAAGTTGCTGTATGATTAAAACATTTGTAAGGTGGGCTCAAGGGTCAGAGATGAGTAGAGCATGGGGGTATCTGATTAAAAGTCATTTACAATACAATTTTTCTAATGACAAGGAAAAAAGCCTCCTGCTGTAAACTTTAAAATATATTCACAACCTAAAAGTTGAGAGTTGTGTTTTATTTGATGGGAATTTTTAGGACTTTAGGCCTGGGAGGCAACTTATCAAGTAGCCTTGAGAGAATTGCTCTGAAGAGGTGAAACGGAAAAACCAGGTTATATAGAAGGTTTGCAACAAAGGGCAGGTAGTCTGAAATCAAAAGATTTTATTGTTCATTAAAGAAAGCCAGATATCCTATATTAAGGGATTTAGCACTTTTCTACATATTGGAAGATGCAGGAGTTGGGCTCACTGAAATCATTCCTTTCCTATCCACCTCACCTCTCTGGGGCCAATATTCTGTGTTTTCACATCTAAAGTTTCCTCAGGGCTCACCATAGGGTAGTGGCTGTGGTTTGATGGTTGATAGATAGTAGGTATTCTTCTCTTTCCTGTGTTCCCCTAGGTCTCACAGGCTAACATCAGAGGGCTGCAATTACTGATGCCTGTGAGATCCTTGTTTACTGGTATGGCAGGAAATACTCCGTTTCTCACTGCTTAGATCTGTTTTCCGCAAAGAGCACCTCGCATGTCTGAGGCCTCCTTGTTTTATCTCTGTCTTCAAACCATTAGCTTCCAGTTAACAGATGATCTTACCTCTTTCCCTAGTTTCTGTAATCTCATGAAGAGTGTAAACGAGATATCTTAGAAAGAAAGGTCACAAGAAGTCAACAAGCCCACACATTGGAGGAGAGTGATGACTCTGACCCCTTATTTCAAGGATTAACTGAAATTACTTCCCTGAAATTACTTCCCTTTTCCCTTTAAAGTCTTTCAGGGCTGAACAGAATCTTGGAGGTGGTTCTCGGGGACACTGAGTCCACCATCTCTCCAGATTTCCAGCATTCTGATTAAAAGCAAATTTCCTTTCTACCAGTATTTGCTTCTCTCGAATATTAATTTTTGGAGCAGTGAACTGTTGAACCTCAATTGTTTTTTATTATACCCACATTATTTTTTAATTAAACTTCAAAAAAAAACTTTTCAGATTATTACAGACTCACACTCAGTTGTAAGAAATATATATACAGAAAATATTAGGTCCCTTTTACCTAGTGGACCCCATGGTAACATCTTAAAAACTAAAGTGTGAAATCACAACTAATGTGGACACTGACATGGTGGAGACACAGAATGACTCCATCACCACATAGATACAGCCTGTAGCTCTTTCATAGCCACACTCCTCTTTCCTCTCTCATCATTGTCCTTAGCTGCTGTTTTTTTTTATCTCTATAATTTTGTCATTGCAATAAAGTTATAAAAAATGGAATGAAACTATGTAAAATTGTGTGACTAGCTTTTTTATTTTTTTCATTGCTTCAATCAAATTCTTCCATGTATCAGCTGCCCATTCCTTTTGATTGCTGAGTTGTAAGCCTTTGTATGGTTGTTACAATGTTTGTTTACACTCATTTTATGACATCTGGTTCTTTATAGGTTTGACTATTACAAAGATGCATGCTTAGTATTAAAAGAAACTGTGACTAACACAACTTGATGGCAAAATAGGTTCTGGACTGTTTTTCCTACCAAAATACACAAGTTCAACAGTCACACATGGATGAATTCTGTGAGAAATCCAGAAACTGTTCAAGAAGCAGAGTAATTGTGAAACTAACCACATCAAAACAAGTAGGAAAAGCTGACAACACTTTTCCACCACACTCCCCACCCCTGAACCCCAACATATAATCAGGAGAGTGAGTCCTGGTCCCAGATTCCCCATGAGGAGCAGAAGGTTGGGACTCCATATCTAGTATCTCAGTTTCTCCAGGAGCTACCGGAGGGGCTAGGCATGCCTCATCCCCTGAGGACTACAAAGAATAACGGGCCTTTTTTTTTTTTTTAACTGAGGTATAGTTGGTTTACAATGTTTTTTTTTATATATATACATATATATATATATATATATATGTATATATATATATATATATATGATATCCCATGTCCAACGGCAAGGAGAAGCCCCAAAAAGACAGTAGGAGGGGTGAAGTTGTATTTAGAATCAAACCCCATACCCACTAGAGATGTTCAGAAGGCTCAAACAAAACCTTGTGCCCACCAGGACCCAGGGACCCCACAGAGACTGGGACAGAACTGTGTCTGAGCGTCTCCTGTGGAGGTCCAGGTCGGCAGTGGTCTGCAGCAGGGACAGGGGCTCTGGGTGTGGGTATGGCATAAGTCCTCTTGGAGGAGGTCACCATTAACCCCACCTTAGAGCTGCCAGAACTTACATAGGACTGGGAAATAGACTCTTAGAGGGCACAACAGAACCGTGTGCACCAGGACCCAGGAGAAAGGAACAGTGACCCCACAGGAGACCTTCCTGTGGTGTCTGGGAGTCTCCGGTGAAGGCATGGGTCGGTGGTGGCCTGCTGCAGGGTTGGGGCCATGAACTGTAGCAGTGCATGCCTGGGATCTTTTGAGGGAGGTCACCATTATCTTCATTACCTCCACCATAGTTTGGCCCCAGGTAAATAGCAGAGANTGCATATATATTTTTTAGATTCTTTTCTGTCTTATGTTATCACAAAATATTAAGTATAGTTTCCTGTGCTATATAGTAGGTCCTTGATGAATATTTTATATTGAGTAATATGCATATATTAATCCCAATCTCTTAATTTATCCCTCCCCTAACCCCCACTTTTGGTAACCATAAGTTTGTTTTCTGTGTCTATGGATCTATTTCTCTTTTGCATAATAAATAAATTTATTTTTAATTTTTTCTTAGATTCCACATGTAATTGATATCATATATTTGTTTCTCTCTGTCTGACTTACTTCACCTTGTATGACAATCTGTAAATCCATCTGTTAGGTAATTAGAATAGGAAAAAGGAGTCCAGAACAGAGGTGGCTAAAAGACAAGAAAGGGAAAAACCCTCAAAAATAGAACAAAGGAAGGTCCGAAGACCAGAGTGAGGACATCAGGTAGAACAAACAGCACTCCTGGCTAGCCCAATTTACACAGGGCAGACCCAGGGTGGAGAGGGGTAGGAAAAACATATGACAAAGAGGAGCCAAAGGGCACGGTGTCCCCTGCTCTCTTCTCTTTGCATCTTTTGGGTCGGCATGCCCTCACACTTCAAGGATGTATTTTTCTTTTATTTTCTAAATAAAACTGAGCTGTAACATGGAGCTGTAACACTGATATCTCTGAGAACTGTAACACTGATCTGTCCAAGAGCTGTGACATCGTCTGTCCAAGGGCTTTGACATCCGTCGCTTCAAATTTTTGTTGTGATGAGACAGAACCAAGGAAATTACACTCCCATGACACACCCATGTTGCTGCAAAGGGCATTATTTTATTCCTTTTTATGGCTGAGTAATATTCCACCGTTAAGTATGTACCACATCTTCTTAACCCATTCATCTGTTGCTGGACATTTAGATTGCTTCCATATCTTGAGTATTGTAAATAGTGCTGCTATGAACATTAGGGTGCATGTATCTTTTCAAATTACTGCTTTCTTTGAACATATGCCCAGAAGTGGGATCACTGGCTCATATGGCAAAGGGGTGGTTTTAAATGAGCACTTTGAAAGCACTTTATATGGCTCCTTCCTTCATCTCAGAGCAGAATGAAGAGATGATAAAATCCACTTTCAGCTTCTCATTAGAAGAAGTTGGACCACACAACTTGCACCACAAGTTTTTTGTCTGTTACCCAAGAATCTGGCCTCTAATTTGCCTGTCTCAGAGAACTAAGGAGGCCCAGCATATGCTAATTCTGATTGGACCTAGCATCCTTTAAACTTCTGGGGGCCACTAAGAACAAAGACAAAGGTTTTAATGAACAAAAGCTTAAAACACTGTGCATGCATACAATGGAATATTGATGTTCAGTTACATGGGTGTTTTCGCAGCAGAAGCTCCTATATATTCTAGCTCCTGCTTTACAACTTACCCCTTGGGAACAGTCCCCTCAGATGTCTAAGTGGATGATAATCATGGGCTATAGTCCTCAGTAAGTCTGTTGAATAAAACATAATTCTCAACTCATAGGTTGTGCATATTTTCAGTCCCCAATAGTTTATGCTACTATGAGGGTAGTCATACCAGAAAAAACAACCATGCGAGCACATGTGAGTAGAGGGTCATGACTTTGAGTTGCATTTGAGACTGAGTAGCTTTCTGTCCAAGAAAGTAAAGAGAACATCCCAGTTAATTGCCTTCTATGACACTAACAATGGCAAGCAAAATGTGGAATTCGGAACAAAATACCATTTATTTTGAAATGCTTAGGCACAAATCCAACAAAATGTGTACAAGTTCTGTATGAGGAAAAGTACAGAACTCAGGTAAAGAAAATAAAAAAATTTAAATCAACTAATACTCCATGTTTATAGGTAGGAAAACAATATTTCAAGATGTCAGTTCTTTACAACATCATCTATAGGTTCAATATACTCACAACAAAAATGCAGCAAGTCATTTTATAGATTTTGGCAAAATAATTCCAAAGTTTATACGAAGAGTCATAATACCCAGAATAGCCAACCCAATATTGAAGAAGAAAATTGGGAAACGGACCCTATTCAATGTCAAGCCTTACTATCTAACTACAGTAAGCAAGTTAGTGTGCTGAAAGACAAACAGATCAATGGGACAGAATAGAGAGACCAGAAATAGACCCTCGTAAATGCAGTTGACTGAACTTGGACCAAACAGCAAAGGCAATATGAAAGAGGAAACAGAACAGGCTCCATCTTGAAAGCAGGACTACATCTTGGGCTAGACTGTGGACTTTGAGCTATATGTCCAGTATCTATGGAAACGACATACCAATGGAAAACCAGACCCTGATGAAGGAGCCTCAGGACTCGTACCTAGACTCTCCATTGCCTAAAAGACTATGTTAATTATCTCTGTAACAGAACAAAGTCATAAATACTATTATGCTTATTGGGGTATGACCACAAGCTTATTGATAAATGTTCACTGTTTAACTATCTAGGCTTATGACACATGAACCATGGGTTAACTTTGATCTTATCTTTTATCTTGTCCAGACTAGTTTCAAGGAATTTAGGGAGGTGGGTTTGAGCATGTACACTTAGGGTATATAAGGTTTTCACAAAAACTGGCCGGGGTCCTTGGCTAAGAGGAGACTCTGCCTTGGGCCCGTCAGTGTATGTAAACTGCACTCCACTATCTGCATTGTACTTCTGAGTGAATTTGTTTCCCAGAACACGTGGCTACAAAAAATACAATGGAGAAAAAGTCTTTTCAACAAATGGTACTTGAACAGTTAATAATATTCACCCACACACCCAAATTAGATCCTGATCTAATACCCATCACAAAAAAATAACACAAAATGTTATTGGCGCTATTTTTACGTTCATTTCCATAAGCAACGTTGAAAGAAAAACTATATATTAAATATTTAAAGAGTCAAAGAGAGTAGTAAGAGAATTTCATCTGTTACCTCATTTGAATCTTTAAACCAGAAGATTAAAGTGAAACTGGTGATCTATTTATTTTTCATGTGAAGTACCTCTGCTTTGAAGTAATGTATAAAGGTCACATTGAGAGGGTAACAGGCAGGAAGGCCAGGGGTCTTTGGAGGAGGAAGGAAATGGAGGAAATAGGCTGCAAGTGTCAGACATTTTTTATCTCTCGCTTAAGCTGCAGGAGGAAACAAAAAAGTGTTAGATTTCTTCCCCTTCTCTATATAAATTTAAAAGAAGGTTTCTCTTAAAATTGTGTGTTGCCATGATAACACCTGGCTCCACCTGAACTTAACTTTTCTCAAACCTTGAGCTAACCAATGCATTTTTATTATGGAAATGTCTGTCTTAAGCTATGTTAGTGTATTATGTACATTCTGTTTCTAAAACTCAATCACACATAACCATTTGTGAGATTGGGTATCACTCGGTAATGAGTGGAGGTAATTCACTATTTGTGATTTAAATGGAGTGAAAGCAGGCTTTTAAAAATCCAATAAAGTGTAAAAAACACATTGGTATTTGTTTGTAGGTATATTTACTTAGCACTCTGTAATTTAAAACAGAAACACTGAGAATTAAAGTGTAAAAGGCACCTTTACAGTATTTCTAATGCCTTAAAATACAGAGTTTAAAGTAAAATTAGTCTTAGTAATTTTTAAAATTTTTTGGCTGCCCCAGATCTTAGTTGCAGCTTGTGGGAACTTTGATATTCATTTCAGCATGTAAAATCTAGTGGTTTTTTTTTTTTTTCCCAATTTTTTGATTTCTTTCATTTCCTACTTATTGTGGTAAATGGATAATTTATTATTATTGGAGCAAAATCCCACATGCCACAACTAAACATTCCACATGAGGTACACCTGATTCGCTTTGTTGTACAGCATGTGGAATCTTTAGTTGCCGTGAGTGGGACCTCTTGCTTGCGGGATGCAAGTTCTAGTTCCCTGGCCAGGGATCCAACAGTCCCCCTGCACTGGCAGCAGAGTCTCAGCCACTGGACCACCAGGGAAGTCCCTAGTCTTAGTGGTGTTAAAAACGTCTCTATAGATTTGTTTTCTTGATTTATTAATAATTTTTGGCTGCACTGGACTGTCGCTGCAGTGTGTGGATTTCTCACTGTGGTGATGTCTCCTGCAGCGGAGCACAGGCTCTAGGCGTGAGGCTTCAGTAGTTGCAGCACTCGGGCTCCTAGTTGTGGCTCACGGGCTCTGGAGAGCAGGCTCAGTAGTTGTGGCACAAGCGCCTAGCTGCTGTGTGGGGAATAGAATATTTCTGGACCAAGGTTGGAGCCCGTGTCTGCTGCATTGGCGGGCAGATTTTTATCCACTGTGCCACCAGGGAAGTCCAAAAAAAGTGACCATGTACATTTGGAACCTACAGTAAGGGAATTTTGAATGTGTTAATGAAAGGTTGTTGTTGAATTACGATGCCAGGATTCTTGGCCCCCAGAGAAGAAGAATTCAATCCGGGGCCAGAGACGAGGACTGACTGCTCAGAGCTTTTGTGTAATAAAGTTTTATTAAAGTATAAAGGAGATAGAGAAAGCTTCTGACATAGGCATCAGAAGGGGGCAGAAAGAGTACCCCCCTGCTAGTCTTTAGCTGGATGTTATATAGTCACCAGCAGTCTGTTAATGAAAGAAAGGAATGTCTCAAAACTTAGAATGGCAACAGGCCCCTCACCCATAAAATGTATTTTGGGATAATCTTGGCTCCAAATGGTTTATCTTGAGCCATAAAAGGATTAACTTGAATCTTGAAGAAGGGCAGAGCACCATACAAATAATGTCATTTACACAGATTAGAGGAACAATATCAGAGTATAACATACTGGTTTATCAAGTAGCTTCTGAGCCCAAAAGACAGAACCGACTTGAAGTCAGAGTTTGGGGTAAATGCATAGTACATCGTGTGTGTGTGTGTGTGTGAAGTCGCTCAGTCATGTCTGACTCTTTGTGACCCTGAGGACTGTAGCCCACCAGGCTCCTCTGTCCATGGGATTAGCTTAAGATAAACAGTTCCATAAGAAAAAGGCATTGGTTAACTTCAGGCGAAACCAGGTGTCATGGAAACACAGAATTTTAAGAGAAACCTCCTTTTAAATTTGTATAGAGAAGGAAAAAATATCACTAGATTGTTTCCTCCTGCCGCTTAAGAGATAAAATGTCTGACACTTGCAGGCTATTTCCTCCATTTGGAGACCCCTGGCCTTCCTGCCTATTACCCTCTCATTAACCAACTGTAATATTTCTCATTGGTTATTAAAATAATTGTGCATGGTTTCAGCTATCATAGTCATCTTTATGGTCCCATGTGTGCAAATAAAGTGCTGTTTGTATGGAAAAAAGGGAATTCTTTCATTTTTATAGGTTCAAAACATAGATACCAACTCATATTAATACCTACTTAACTTAGAATCTCACTCTTCCAAATCCATATCTCATTCAAGTATAGCTTGCTTCTGTACGGTTAACAAACACTATAAATATATATTGCTGATACTGCTGGCAGAGCAAGCAATAGAGCAACTGTTTATAATATATATAAACA
>SJYQ01000220.1:1295145-1318213 GCA_006410935.1 Redunca redunca | reverse complement strand
GCGTTAGTATACTGTATTGGTGTTTTTCTTTCTGGCTTACTTCACTCTGTATAATCTTCACAATGACACTCTAAAGCATTTTTATTATCATCTCTGTTTTGCAGATGAAGAGACTGTGTGTACAAAGAGGCTAAGTACCTTATTCAAGTAAGAAGCAGAGCTGGATTTTGTGAACAGAATCCATTTCCATGTTCTCATCCACTGTGTATTTCTAAGAAGCACTGGTTCCAGAACATGTCTGATAAACAAGGATTCTGTGGTGAAGTGAACTTTAGGAGATGCTGGGTACTGTTGCCTTCTCACTGGTTCGTATTTCCCACCATGGTCAAGGCTGAGGCCCTTCCGAACTCCTGTGGACATGGGCTTTTTCCCTATTAGAACACATTGGAAAACTCTGACATAAAGGAATGGTCCCAACCCAGTCAGAATAATTCTGAAAATTACGTATAAATCAACATAGATGTGTTCCTTTCTTTGGGTCAGCTGCAAATTGAAGCAGCTTGAAAGGAGTTAAGACAGCCAGCTACAATCCCAATAGTCAAAGCAAATTAGAGGCCCTACCATGGGGCTAGCAGTTTCATCAAGTTGTCATCCCTTTGAGTTAAGTCTGTGCACTGCTCTAATCTAGCCAGACACAAATGAGGAAAACTGAATATCCTTACACTGAGGGCAATGACAGAACATAGAGCAGGAGTGACTGAGCGAAGATGTGGCTTTGGAAGGCGCTGGTTACCTCAGGCACCATACTCTGCCAAGGACGCAGGTTCAGCCTCCCCTCAAATTAGGGGGACTACCTCCGAGATATAAATGCAAACGCACCTGAGCTGAAGTGGATTCAGATTCCAGTGTGGACAAAGCAGCAAAAGTCCATCTCCGTCACTGCTAGGAAAACAAGCCATCAATCCTTCTGACAACCCCCTTCCCAACATAAACACACACACTTTTGTCCATAATATTTAGTTTGTTGCACACATACTGCTTACTTTACAACTCCTCAGACTCCTGGCCTATTCATAAGAGGCGACTTTTAGTACTTCCACAGCCTAAGAAGGAAGGACAGCGGAGGGGTTCGTAAGTGTAGTGTGGCTGAGTAGTATCTTGAGTGTGGCAGGAGGAGCCCCTTTCTATCACTCAGGTGAGCAATCCCTTGAAGATGCAACAGGTAAGACTTCAAGAGCTGTCTCCCCAGTTTGCCATAGCCATATGAGTATTTAACCTCCACAGACCATCTTGATGCCCTCAAGGAGGCAGGTGAGCATTGTGGTTTAAAAGAAAAAAAGAAAAAAGGTAGGTTCCAGATTCAAGTTTTCTTGCATTCAAATATCTGTCACTTTCTGGCTTTATGATCCTGGACAAGTTACTCAGACACCTTGTGTTAGTTTCTTCATCTATGAAATGGGGATAACACACAGCTACCAAGAATATAAGATGATTGTGAATTACACAAGATACTAAGATAGCTTCTAATACAACCTGGCACTTAATATGTGTTCATTAAATGTTAGTGACCATTTTTGTATCCTCTTTCAGCTTCAATTTGTCAGATCTTTCCCCAGTATAAATAGGAGGAAAAACCCAGGGAAGATGATGATAAGAATTTGCTTCATGGTAATGCTTCCATGCAGTTTCTATCAGCACATGCTCACTGTTATTTTAAATGTTATGATATTTTGCCCCTACTAGTTATAGGAAGAAAGGATAAGAAAATACACTTTTTCTATGGTAAATAGGACACTTAGTGATTACCAAAATCCAATTAAGTCCAAATTCCAGTTTCAGTTCTTATTATTTAACACCCTAAAATAGAATTCTTTGTTTTCCAGATCAGAGCAGTAGAGGGTACAGCTGTTTCAACCGCTAGCCCTTCTCTGCTCATTAATGGGTCTATTCATTTAACTTATGTGCAGTTCCTACAAGACCCTAAACAAATGCTTGATGTCAAAACAATTACTCATCCCTACAGAGGAGTTTTACCCCTAAAGGATCACAGACAAGAGTTTATAACCTAGTGGGTCCTTCCTAAGTCTGGTGGAAGAATAACTTAATTTGTAACAATTCTGAAAGCTTCCCCAAGGGTTTCAAGCCTTAAAAACCAGGAGATACAGAAAAGAAGTATATGGAGCTAATGTAATTGATTATATTTTACTCTCAATAGTTACACTTGATAAATGAAAAATAACTCTTTAATGTGAAGACATACCAAAAGCCTTTTTAAGTTCTAACTTATATCTTTGGTTTTGTCTTGTTTACTTGCTAAGTTGTGTCCAATTGCAGAAACTGACTCTACAGACCCCAA
Organism: Redunca redunca; assembly: GCA_006410935.1. Lineage (NCBI taxonomy): Eukaryota > Metazoa > Chordata > Mammalia > Artiodactyla > Bovidae > Redunca > Redunca redunca. Next base: position 1,315,917 of record SJYQ01000220.1, on the reverse strand, counting down.
GTACCGTAGCCTCCCAGGCTTCCTCTGCCCAGGGGATTTCCCAGGCAAGGATATTGGAATGGGTTGCCATTATCTTTGGTAACACGATTCAAAAACATTTTGGTCCATACCATTTTGTCTCATGTTCTATATACATGTGTATGCAAGTTTCTGCTCTCAAACTAATGAAATGATATCGTTTTTTTTTCCCCAAGAAAAATCATCCAATTATCATTTCCATTCTGTATCTACAGGTTTATCTTAAGAAAGAAGTGATATAGGATGAAGGAGGAACACTGGTAGGGAGGAGAAGAGCCTAAAGAGAAGATCAGAGGTGGTAAAAGATAAAGGGGTGAACTCAGGAGACAGGGACAAGGGAAAGCAGAGCATATCAGTAGGTTGTGAGGTTTCAAAGAGATAAACTCCTCACACTTTGATGATGTACTGTGGGAACACTGGTCTTAACACCTCGGAACTGTGATTAGTTGATGGATTACTGCTGGTGGCTTTGGGGCCCTTCCCCATCTCTACGTTTTCTTCAGTTCCATGAGATTTCCAACAAGAGGGGCAACCCTCCAGAGGCCTATATCCTGTCAATGCCAGGGCTTACAGAAATCAGCCAGAGACTCTGGTTACTCTGGTTCTTACCCGGGGTGCAATTCAGCCACTAAAATAGCATGTGGTGACTGATATCAATGAATAGCTTTGAGTGATAGATACAAATACATGAACGTTATGGGGACAGTGGTCATATAGTAAAATATGGATATGTGCTTGATGAAACACGAATGCTGATCAAAAGAAGCCAGCAGCAGTTTTCCTTAGTTTTTAGGGCAGGGTTTGACACTTGCCTTCACAGAATCTCCGCTCCTGCTTCACTGACTGCACTAGGTCAGCAGTCCCCAGACTCGTCACAAAGCAAGAGACTGGAATTAGGCTGCTGGGGGAAAAGGGTGACAGAGTCGTATGACCAAGTAAAAATGTAAAAATGAGGAAGGAAAAGAAAAGGCAAAGGATAAGAGAAAAACAGAATGATATTCTCACAATTAAAATGAGTAGACCACATAAAGTGGAATTTTTATCGTTTAACATATATAGTCTTTAAATGAATGTGTCATCCTTTCAGTGGGCTTCATAGATTGTGGAAAATTTTGAATGTGTAAATTTCCATGAGCAAAGGTACCAACCATGTTTCAAAAGCCTTACCTTTCTGCTGCTTCAATTATCCTGCAATTAAAACAATGAAAGTAAAACAAGAACCAACAGGCAATAGCAATTGCACATAAACAGAAAAACTGGATGTAGTTTTTTTAAACATTAGAAGGAAAAACTAGCAAAGGACTGTCAAACCAGTCCTTTAAAAAGCAGTGTAAATATATTTTAATACATATTGTAAAAAGCAAAGCCACATGGTAGTAATAGTTTGTAAAAATGGAGACTAAGGGCCACAAACTTTTTCTGATGTTTGTTTCAGGTCTCAGAAAAGGTGAGTCCTTACATTGAGGGCAACAGTATAATTCATCACACAAACCCAAAAACCTTCAAGAGTGAAGAAGATGCTTTTCATCAACACACTGGACAACAGGAGGAAACCAGGACTGTCCCAGGCTGTCACCCTAAAACAAAGCTACCTTCAAATCTGAACCTGTAACAATGCATCAAATTTTCACCTTTTCTCAAGAGTGATATATCAGTATTATGCATATTTTCAAGCCTTCTTTTTTCTTTGCTTATGCTGCTGATTCTAGTAATCACTATGAGAGCTATAATTTGAAAATGCTGAATTGTACGACTGTAGCGTTTATATAAACATGCATCACCCCCAAGATAAAGCCTCTGAAAGGTACCTGGTCAAGATTCTTCTGAGCTCAATGGAAGCCCGTCTGCCACATGGACAGAAAGAAGAGGATGAAGATGAAAATGACTGGGGATTAGCAAGTGTTTCTTCTGTTCTGGGTACAGCCAAACTCATTTTTAAATTTTGGAAAGTGAACAACAGAGAAAGAATCTTCAAGGTAAAAATAAAGTGTCCTCTTCCCATTTTAGTGTACAGAAAAAAAAGAACAGAATGTTTGTGTCATTTGGTGCTTCCAGGTCATGTCATACTGACTTTTTACATGTTGATCTTTCCAGTTTAGTAAACAGTAAAGGCTGCAACAAAACCAGGGACACCTGGGAACTGCACCTACATTTCTGGTTTCTTTTTGGATTGTTTCAGCTATATCTATGTGTCTTTCCAAGGACAAAGGCAGACCTTTACAGTTCCTATCAAATGGCAAGCTGTTTATCAAAGACCAAAAAAATAAATCCAGAAAAGAGTGCATGCTAGGAGGCAGAGAGACTTCAGCAATACATAAAAATGATTTTAGTTACCTAGTTATCAGAGATAACAAGTTTTTGTTTCTTAAGAAGTCTTTGTTAACTAAGTTACTTACAGTCACTAAACTACATATTGTTATAAGATCAATCTGGTTATGTGATCAGTTATAACAATTAAATGGAATCAACACTCCTGTTGTTGGGGGGGAAAAAATCAGTTAATTCAATGAGAGCCTAACTCATGCCACCTAGAGGAGAAAAGCAGTATGTCTCACAACTTTCTATTCGTGGAGAAAACTGACATGCTCAACTTCCCTGCATATTTTCATCACAGCCTATTAAACAAACATACAATGTCATTGGTCTATAATTTAAAAAGAAAACTGCAATTAAGCTTCACCTCAAGAATATTTTCCATTGACTTCTTTTCTAGAGGAAAAATTATAAAGTTGTAGTTACCTGTTATCTCCTAGCCAATAATATTCTAAACTGAAATCTACTCTAAGAGCACAGTTTGAATATCTAAATTCTTAATAGCAAAAATGTCAGCCCTTACAGTTTCATAAGCCATCTGCTGTCATGAAGTATAACAGCCAGAGTTATGGGCAACGTATTATATTTTAGTATAAAAGGGGCTGCAGACCAGGGAACTAATCCACTCCAATAGTTAAGGTGGTTCCATTTCTGCAGCATCCAGGTGACCAGATAGTCAAGGTTTAGTTGTCAGACATACTCAAACAAGATCTATAATAAATTCTCCAATAGTATGTTGCATAATAAACTGACAGTAGCAACCAAAATAGAGCCTATTTTAAACTGCTCAACGCCCAGGAAAATGCCTTTTGATATGTGCTGTCCACCCCTACCTTCCACCAGCCATAGGTTCATGTCATGAGTATATGAGACTAAAAAATGTAATATGCGTTTTTCCCCCGGAACAAAGTACACATTTCTATAATCTCATTTTCTATACGACATTAATATCATCTAAAATGTGAGTAAATCATTGTTGTGTTTAATGGCGTCTATGACTGAAACTTGGATCGGATTGTATTAATTGGCTCTGTATCTTGGGGCAAGTTATTTAAGCTACTGCCTGTTTCCTTAACTGTATGCTGGGGATAATAACAGCACCTCCTTCACAAGGTTATAGGAAGACAGACCAGATGAGTTAAGGGTATTAGAAAATGTTAGATAGTATCCGGAACACGGTAATCACTGTATAAAGATTTGCTATTATCACTTTTTCTGATCCAACTCATATTTGAAGGCTTGACGCAGTCATCAGTTGCATCTCTCCAGTGGTAAAGAATCCGCCTGCCAAGCAGGAGACGCGGGTTTGATCCCTGGATCGGGAAGATCCTCTGGAGGAGGAAATGGCAACCCACTCAGTATTCTTGCCTGGGAAATCCCATGGACAGAGGAGCCTGGAGCAGTATAGTCCATGGGGAAGCGAAGAGCCAGACACGACATAGCAAGGAAAACAACTGTCAACCCTTAGAATGTTGTATTAAGACAGTATTTAGAGTTTGGGTTCCGGAACAGCTGAAGTGGGTGGGCAGTAAATATGTCTTAGGCTCTCATTTAAATGTCAGAATCTTGGTACTCAGTGTGAGACTTGTCTTTTCAGACCATCAAAAGTTATTTTCTTAAAAAGAGAATGCATTATGTTCTTATATTCATCTAATGAATTTCTGGCATTTGAAAAATGTACTTAAGCTAGCCATAATGCTTGTAATCTTACATTTTTGGTCTACATGCATTCTTGACATGTGATTTCACCATTCTTCACAGCCTTCGTGTTAAACGGTAGCACACACGTGGAAGTTACCGTAGTTGACAGACATCTGTATGTGTGCTCCTTTCACTGAACTTGTTGTCTATAATTTGTTGCTATTATATTGTTCACACAGCATTTTCTATAATTGAGATTTTTTTTTTCCTGTGGAGGGTTTTTAGAAGTAGAATTACTGGGTGTTCACAAGTACCTACTATCTGCAAGGCTTTAAACTTTTATGGGGGGAATTCATTATCGAGAAGAGGAATACTTACGATTACATAGATCAGAAATGAATACCATATCTACATGTACCGCACCTAGTTCTCCAGCTGCATAATACTGTTCCTTCAGACTCTCCTTTCTAGAGCAGGCCCTGTGCTAGACAGCCGCTGTGCATGCATTATTCCAGTCCCTTCAATGTAAACAAATGGATCCCTATGCCTGAGCCACGTGTGTGCTGTGCTTATTTGCTCAGTTGTGTCTGACTCTTTGTGACCCCATGGACTGTGGCCCACCTGGATGCTCTGTCCGTGGCGATTTTCCAGGAAAGAATACTAGAGTGGGTTGCCATGCCCTCCTCCAGGGGATCTTCCCAATCCAGGGACTGAACCCAGGTCTCCAGCATTGTAGGTAGATTTTTTACCATCTGAGCCACCAGGGAAGCCTGAGGTACAAACTAGCCTCAAAAACTTTTTGACATTTTTGCAAGGGCACATGGCTTAATAAGAGTCCAAACTGAACTCTGAACTTAGTTTTGATTCCAAAATTTTGCCTTTTGTCATTTTTAACAATGAATACTGGTATTTCTAAAAATATTCCATGTAAATATAGCTTCATTCATCATTAAAATGCATACTTAGGAGTCTTCATGAAGGCCAAAATATGGCAGTTTTGTCATGCAATAGATATCCCTATCATTTCTACCATTTGTAAAGGATAATGTCACCTCGAACCTTCTGGACTCTTGAGCTTATTTACAATACACTTAAGAGAGCCCAGAGTTATTATACAAAGACAAATATTATGCAGAAACAGCCCTGATGTTATGCTTGGTACTACTCACTACTATTTCAGGGTAACTGCTGTGTCTGGCTGCCTGGCTGATGTTTTGAGAGCTGATGTCAACCTATTGTTTATGTCCATCCCAGGGGAGGGCATCCATTTTTACCGAAGATTGAAGACTGGTTCTGTGAGTGCGCAGAAGCAACTGTCTAGTAGCTCCGGGGTGAATCAACAGCTGCAAGGCCACCCACGCAAAGGACACAGCTCTCAGCTGTCTCTCCATTCACAGCCCCAGTTGGTCTTGACCCCATACAAATTTGGTGTTCCTGCTTTGATGTTTATGAACCGATTGCATTCAAGATACAGGATAATGATTCAGGGGTTAGAGAAACTGTTATTTATACAAATGCGGTTAACACCTCATCATTTTAAACTGGCTGTGCTAATAATGCTCATGGTGCACTTTGTTTTCTGTTGGTTTTTTTGCCCCAATCTGCAAGCTACATTTGCTCGGGCAGGATGTCGAGTGTGTGCTGGGACAGATCAGAGCTGCTGGACACCTCGGGAGCCCTGCCACAGAAGGCACTTCCTCCGGAGACCCCCAAAATAAGGAGGCTCCTGTCCAAAGTCCCCAGCGCTGGAATTCGCTGGCTTAGATGGTACCTGCTATCCACTACTCGGGCAGTTCTCAGTATGTCCTTTTTTGTGTATCACACACCTAACACCTATTCTTTGAGCATACAGCCATGAGACAAAGTTCAGTGTGTTCATTCTGAAAGCCGCAGGTGATAATACTAAAAACTCAAATACTATTTGTTACGCAGAGTGGCCTAATATGTAAGGATAATAGTTACAACTCAGGAAGTAATTACAAAGCAACTTAACACATCTCTTTAAAAAGTCAATAAAATCACACCAGTATTTGTATGTACATAGATTGTATCTATCAAAGTTTATGGGAGAATTCAAGGTAGACTGATGATTCCAAAATTGGCTGATGTTTTATTAGACTAAATATATGCTCTGTAACTTTAATCTCTTCACAGATAGACATACTAACACTAGTGACATGCAGCTTTTAAATAAAGAGATGCTCAACAGCCACTTGGACTCCCATTCTGGGCAATGGGGATACACTCCCATCATCACAGAAAGTGCTACTGGGCAGTACTGATGTAGGGACTACAATTCTAAGAAATTAAACCCACTTCTCTAGCATATACTCACTCAATGAAAACCAAACAGCATTAACAGAAATACATACTCCTGCTATGGTGGGGTGGGGGGAGTGAGTGAGGTGAGCAATGTTGGGCCAGATACTGTTAACAAAACATACTTTGTAACTCTGTCTCTGAGTACAACTCATCTGAGTACAGAAGGTTCTTCACACACCTCCATAAAAAGCCCGAAGTCGTAACTCCCTGGAAGGATGCTCACTAGACCAGATGGAAGAATAGCATGTGGCTCTCAGCTAGAAAACATCCTTTAGAGGACCTAAAATTGTTTAAGAATTGCTGGAAGATATCTTTTCAATCTAGAGTTCTGATTAGATTCATTACAACTCTTAGGACTTGCCACCAGTCATTATTCTAAACATCTTGTCACCTATCTCAGACACGGTTTTACTTCCCAATGTGTTCACGGATTCTCATGACTGCTTTTTTTGAAGCATCACTTTTTATAGATGATGGGTGTGTGGGCTGTCATGTCTAACTCTTTGTGACCCCCACGGACTGAAGCCCACCAGGCTCCTCTCATCCATGGAATTCTTCAGCTAAGAATACTGGAGTTGCCATTTCCTCCACCAGGGGACCTTATCAACCCAGGGAATCGAACCCACATTTCTTGCGTCTCCTGCATTGGCAGGTGGATTCTTCACCACCAGCACCACCTGGGAAGCCCCTCATGACTGACATTTTTAGTCAAGTTTCAGAAAAGCTCACCCAAAGGAAAAATTCACTAGGGGGCCTAACTTTACTGAAGTAGTAAGATTCCTCTATCCAGCTGGCCCAAAATCATAGATTCCTTTCTGTAGGCAAGGATGTGTCCTCTCTTATTTCCAAAATTTGTTCTAACTGCCAATTCACCTCAAACAGTCTTCATACTGTTTCTGCAGAGCTTAACAGACTCTCTACCTATCACTGATACACGGAGTGGAGATAAACACTAGTCCCATTGATCTTAACAGATGAATTTAAGGAAAGAGCAGTTATGAACTCTGCTTCCCTCAACTGAAAATTGTTTCCAAGTAAAAATGAACTTAATGTCAACAGTGTACTGACAAATTAATATATTTACAGACTTAATCTATTTTGTTCAGACAAGCTTCGTTATTCCAGGACTGTTTCTGTACAGTTATTGCACAATTCTATTGTAATAGATTTTTAATGTGCAATTTAATCTGAATCTTTAATCTGTGCAACACCCACTATAATCTTTAAAAGGTTATTAACAAGTATTTTTTAAGTCATAGTAGGTAACTGATTTATTTCAAGTTATCACTGTTAATCCAAACTGCTGCAAGATTCAAATCACACAGTGGGCACTTACTGCAGGAAGTCAACTTTAGAAAGGAAGAGGAGGTTCGATTTTTTTTACAGGAGTAAAATTATTCCTTATTTTGCATTAACAATATCACTACTCAAATAATTCTAGCACAGTTCTTGGAACAGGTTCTCAATTAATGCCAGATAAATGTTTCACTTAACTTTCTAATTCTATTGAAATTTAAATATTAGGATGTTTAAGTTAAGAAGAACAAGGGCAGCTAAAGTTAGTTCATGTCTATGTAAAAATATAGCATTTGCTATTGTACATTGCTAAGGACTGGAATTTTGTATCCTTCCCTGCAACGCGTTCTCCAATTCCTATGTTGAAGCTCTATTCCTGATATGATAATATCGGAGGTGGAGTCCTTCAGAAGGTAACCAGGTCATGAGGGACGTGCCCTTGTAAGAGACACTGAGGAAGACAATCTCTCTCCCTCAAGTAAAGACACAGCAAGAGGTCAGCTGTTGACAAACCAGAAGAAGGGTGCTCATCAGACATCAGATCTGCCAGCACCTTGATCCTGGACTTTACAACCTCCAGAACCACGAGAAATTTTGTTTGTTGTTTCTGCCACCTAGTCTACTGTATGTGGTAGAGCAGCCTGGACTAAGACAACACACTCTATCCCCCTCAACACACACACACACTTCCTTAAGAAATTACAAATGTCAAAAAATACTTACTGATTTCTTCAAATGTTTGTTTTAAAAGTGAGATTCATGTGGCACAAATGTATTAATAATAATATACTAAGCATACTAATGGTCCTTTGTGGGCATTTAAAAAGACTGAAAAAATAAAACTCCCATCCTATTTCACTTATGACTCCTTCAACACATATATTCATAAAAATCTGTAACAAAAATAAGTATACAGAGAGATAGAGAGAGGAAAATATATATCAAGAGAGGAAAAAATTATCCAGAAGACGCCAAAGTGTCAACTTATTTGAGCTCCTCTTATCTCTTTTAAAGAAATATTTATGTCTTATGAAGTCTTCTGCAGGCGTTTCCTTAGGCCTTATAATTCCTTTCACCCCTTGGCAACACAGTATGTCTTCAGTTTGACCATGCTCCATGCACACTTCAACCTCAGGACTTCTCTGCTGTTGTATGTTTGACAGGGACATCTCTGGGTGTCTATAAACTGTAATTAGATGGCCTCATGGTTCAGTACTTCATGGTCCTCAAGACCAGCATGGGTGGCTATAGATAGGTAAGTTGGTAGCCACTGAATATTAAGTATGTTCATATGTGCAAAAACACAGTGATTGAAAAGTCTGAAGAGGCTTTCCACAATTTAAACATTCCCTTCACCCACGTATTATAAAAGAAGGATTGGACTTTCCCTTCAATCAATCTTCTGCAACTCCCTACAGAGTCATTTCAGGTTCTAAGTCCTGAAAGTGAGCCTCCAAGCTAGTCCATCCAAAGTGTTTCACAGATACATTTTTTAATGAGTAGAGTAATACCTGATCTAGAAGTCTAAGTAACTTTAAAAATGCAGTATTTTAAATTAAAGTACTAAACTACTGTAATGCTTCTAAGTTAGTCAGTCTATAACTTTATGAGATTGCAAAGCCTAAAAACAAAAAAAAAAAGTAATTCTAAACTATGCTAATACTGAGAATATTCTCCCTAGCTATCTGAACAGCCAGATAAGGGAATATGATAATACCTAGTAATTGGTTTCTTGGTTACTATTTTCCATTGTTCTTTCTAAACAAAAATAAAATCTATTTATTACTATTACCCTAAACAGTTAACCAAAACATATACCCAAATATTGTTATATTTTAGGTGTCAGAAGAATTTAAACGTTGTAGGGTAAAATATTTAGGGTAGAGATGAGAGATTACTTAAAACATTCACCTAAAGATACACACTTAAGTTTCTAAAATAATATGCTAATCCTTAGATTCATGTATGGTGGTATTTTGCTCAATTATTTGATAGTCNAGGAGAATTTCTGAAAAGCTTTAATATGATTCAGAAACAGATTAATAGCAAAAAAAAATAAAATAAAATCTTTGATTCTGAGAAGGTAAGTTTTTAGGTGCTGCAAATTTCTCAAAATGATCTACATATTAGGCTACACTGAAATATCTATGAGTTGTTAAATTATATTGAGATATTTAGGTGCTCATGTTACTACTGAGGAATATCTGTTCACATTTATTTATATTATATTGACAAAATAGCAGTCCTGTAATTCAAGAAGACACTAAATTTCAAAAGTTTGGATAAATATAAAAATGCATTTTGAGCTCTGCTGGTTTAAGCATTTGATATCTTAGATGTATACCTTCCTTTTAGGATAACAAATACCAGGCCATGGACTAATTTGACTCTGGTTACATAATACTTGTAACACTCAAATGGGTTTGCAAATATAAACATCTCTGCTCTAGCATAGTTCTGAGGGGAGGATTATCCTTCCATATATAACACACACAAACAAGTGCAACTGGGTAGTAGGAGGCAACTATTTTTATTATGGAAAGATGGCGAAAGAAATGAATCCTTTTATAAAATGAACAGATCACTTTTATTAAATAATTCCCTTACAAACTTTGCAGCTTAGGCCCAGTGTCACAGAAATTTTGGAATGGTATTTAAATAGTCCTGCTTTCTCATCTCTTTCTGTTTAATATCTAGACTTTAAAAGTCACCCAAGTTAGTAACCTTTAAGGCAACTATAAGGAATCAAGCCTCAACTCAGATGCAGCTTTCTGATGCAGACTATCTGTTGTCTGGGCTTCCCTGCTAGCTCAGTGGTAAAGAACCTGCCTGTAAGTCAGGAGCCGCAGAAGATGCTGGCTCAATCCCTGGGTGGGAAAGATCCCCTGGAGGAGGGCATGGCAATCCACTCCAGTATTCTTGCCTGGAGAATCCCATGGACAGAGGAACATGGCGGGCTACAGTCCATAGGGTCACAAAGAGTCAGATACGGCTGAAGTGACTGAGCACACACATACGCATCTATTGTCTACCATTTCACTGGTCTGTCCATAAAAGAAAATTTAAGCTAACTCAAATATAGGGGAAAAGGGGGAAAAAAACTCAAAAAGAGGGAAAATAAGAGAAACTAGAACATGTCAAATATGCTTCCTAAGAAACTATGTCTCACTGTTTAAGTTAAATATGAGAATTTCCACCTCAGTAAATCTCTCACACAAAAATAAACATTTAAAATAAATCTAAGTCATTATTTATATACATTACTTAGCATATAAAAGGCAATATAAAAGTAGAAATTTGATACTTCTTAAATCATTATTTGCCAGAGTATCTATAAATAAAATCATTACCCCAAATCAGAAATGCTTTGATTTAAAAATTTTGTTATTAATACATAGGTTTTCTCAATACTTCACCAAAACCACCACCAACCCTTTCCCACAAAAAATATATTCAGGTCTGTAAGTTAGAGGCTGAAAAACACTAACATCAAGGAGTTCATTTTAATCATAAATTGATGTTGCATTCCCACACACACTGGTGACAGTTGAATGAAGCGCCAATATCCCAGAGCAGTATGTAAACCTACAGCGAACCCAGCAAGCTGCTCCTCTCAAGTAGAGACATTTCTTTTTACAAATGTTCTAAGGAACAATGCTTAAAATCATGTAAGGTTTGAAATATAATTTTAACAAAGTTTACATGAAAAAAGGAAACACCATAGTTGGTAATAATGAAAGTCTTTTGGCTTTCTTACAAATGCAACCTTTATAATTTCCCAACCTTCAGAGTATGAACTATGTTTCCAAGAAAAATAAAACTGTTTCTTATACAGCTTTATGTGTCAGAGTCACTTCCGGACCCTGGTCTGCTGGCATCTGGCCCGTCACTTTCTTTGTCCCAGTCTTTCATGGATGCTCCCATCATGAAATCATCACGCAAGATCGTCCATCCTGGGCCCTCTTCTGATTTCGCTTCAGTCTGAGGGAAAGTACATGATCAAAATATTCAGAAGTCAATTTCACCATAAGGAAATTTTAAAATTCTAGGCTACAAAACAAACCTGTCAACACTTTGTCTTATAATAGCAGTGAAACCAAGACAAATGATAGATTAACTGTATACATTATGATCGTATACACACAAATATGTAGTACTGTGTTAGAAAATGTGAGCCTCATACAAGAACCACAGAGGCAGAATTATATTTTTTTCTTTATCTGCAGTGTGTGTGTGTGGTGCAGGGGGTTGTTTGTAGTGATAATCTAGGTTTGGGATCAATTTTTTAAATCTTCTGACAATCAAAACAGACTTACAAAATATTATTTAACATTCAGTGACAACCTATTAGAAAACATTTGGTAAATTATTTTAACACAGAGAGAAATTTTTAACAAAGTATTTTAATCCAAAATTAATTAAAAGAGTGAAAACTGAAACTAACCTGATACGGTGCTGTTTATAGATGCTATCACATTTAAAATTTGATAAAAATCTGAACCAAATGTTATATAAGTTATGATCTCACTGCCTCAAATCACGGACTCAAAAGACTAGTCACACACTAAAACCATAAATAACCGAACCAGGCAATAAACATAATGGTAGTCAATTCCTTTTGTTTATTCATAGGATTTATATAAAACTATGCAAGAGAGTCTAAGAATTACAGCCTTTTACTTCACGGCACAACAGTACCACCTTGTGGCATTAATTAAGTAGTGCAGGATGCTGAACTACTTTCTTTTCTTTATTCCACAAATATTCACTGAGAACTGCATATCAAACACTGTCCCGAGTGTCAGAAAGAGAGATGAACAAAACAAAGTCCCTGTCTTCATGGAGCTAACAGTCTGTGCTTTTCCACTTACTCCATGCACAGAAATACACAATGTGGGAAATATATCTAAATATATAAGAACCCACTTGGTTAGAGAAAACAGTTACTTTATGGGAGCCTATTAACCTATAAAAAGCAATTATTAGGAGAAAAGATGTTAAAAACACTTACCAGGTTAAGGGATTACTGATCTAATTCTGCTGAAGCCATTTTTTTAAATTTCAAAAAATATAGCCCTGAAACAGTAATACTTTTTTTTTTTTTAAGGATGCTATCACAAACAGGAAAAAATATCCTTTTGGCTTACTCATCAAAGCACTGGAGAGCATATAAATGTGAACAAAGATTTCAGAACTGACTTAGTGAATCAAACAGTACACTTTGTACTGTAATTTAACCAGCATGAAGAAACAAGAGACATCTGTGTCGGTTAAAAACCCAACCACAGAACAGTTCCAAAGCCTTCTGTGCCGCCACTGACAGAGGGCGACAGAGCAGAAAGGCAGTTTATAGGGCTGCTCCTGGAGGACGCCAACAGGCCCCCATTCCTCGTCTCTACAGGACCAAACCCACATTCCTAAAGGACTTCTGCTTCTGTTAGATTAAGCCACCTAACTGAATAAGAGGCCATTTTCCCCGAGTCAGCTAAAGTTTTCTCTACCAATCTCACCTTACTTAAATAAGCGAGAGCCTGTCCCAATGAACAGAGATCCACTTTGAACCATTAACACCTCTGCCAAGTTAATTACTCAAGGTTTTCGATTAAATTCTAAAAAGTATATGCTTCCTGGTATTTGTTGTTAGTCACTAGCGAAGTGAAAGTCACTCAGTCATATCTGACCCTTTGCGACCCCACGGGCTATATACAGTCCATGGAATTCTCCAGGCCAGAATACTGGAGTGGGTAGCTGTTGCCTTCACCAAGGGATCTGCACAATGCAGGGATCAAACCCAGGTCTCCAGCATTGCAGGTGGATTCTTGACCAGCTGAGAGCAGTACATGGGTACAATCTCAAAAACGCCAGAATGACCTCTGTTCGTTTCCAAGGCAAACCATTCAGCATCACAGAGTCTATGCTCCAACCACTAATGCTGAAGAAGCTGAAGCTGAACATAAACCCCAACCACTAATGCCAAAGAAGCTGACGTTGAACAGATCTATGATGACTTACAAGACCTTCTGGAACTAACATCAAAAAAAGATGTCCTTTTCATCATAGGGGACTGGAATGCAAAAGTAGGACGTCAAGAGATACCTGGAGTAACAGGCAAATTTGGCTTTGGAGTACAGAATGAAGCAGGGCAAAGGTTAACAGAATTTTGCCAAGAGAGCACACTGGTCATAGCAAACACCCTCTTCCAAAAACACAAGAGATGACTCTACACATGGACATTACCAGGTGGTCAATACTGGAATCAGATTGATTATATTCCTTGCGGCTGAAGATGGAGCTCTATACAGTCAGCAAAAACAAGACCAAGAGCTGATTGTGGCTCCGATCATGAACTCCTTATTGCAAAATTCAGACTTAAATTGAAAAGTAGGGAAAACCACTTGACCATTCAGGTATGACCTAAATCAAATCCTTTATGATCATACAGTGGAAGTGACAAAAAGATTCAAAGGATTAGATCTGACAGAGGGCCTGAAAATCTATGGGAGGTTCGTGACACTGTACAGGAGACAGTGATCAAGACCATCACCAAGAAAAAGAAATGCAAAAAGGCAAAACGGTTGTCTGAGGAGGTCTTACAAATAGCTGTGAAAAGAAGAGAAGCGAAAGACAAAGGAGAAAAGGAACCAACCATCTCATCCTCTATCATTCCCTTCTCCTCCTGACTTCAGGCTTTCCCAGCATCAGGGTCTTTTCAAATGACCTTCAAAAGCTCTTTGCATCAGGTGGCCAAAGTACTGGAGTTTCAGCTTCAACATCAGTCCTTCCAATGAACATTCAGGACTGATTTCTTTTAGGATGGACTGGCTGGATCTCCTTGCATAAGGGACTCTCAAGAGTCTTCTCCAGCACCACACATGAACACAATATACTACTAAATCATTTGTTATAACCTAAAAATTACACAGAATGAGTACTAAAATACACTAAGAACTGAAGCATACTTTAATTTAATTTCTATGAAAGCCAGAAGTTGAGCAAATTATCTCACACAACAGATATACATAATTGCAACTTACTGGATCTTTTCCATAAAGATGGCTTACCCTTAAGTATAAAACTTCCTTTAAAAAATGGAGCACCCACAAAGAAAAAGTGGATCATAGATTAACACAAGAGAAAAAGTGTGAGGCAAATTCCAAATGTGTCATTCATTGATAAAATCTGCCTAAGGTCCCCAGGTACTGTCGTTCAGTCACTGAGTCGTGTCTGACTCTGTGACCCCCATGGACTATAGCCCGTCAGGCTCCTCTGTCCATGGGATTTCCCACTGGAGTGGGTTGCCATTTCCTTCTCCAAAGGATCTTCCTGATCCAGGGATCGAATTCTCATCTCCTGCATTGGCAGGCAGATTCTTTACTACCAAGCCACCAGGTAAGTCCAATCCCTAGAGAGATTTCATTAAATTTTGAGACATCATGAGAATTAAAAGTTTTTGTTTTGTTTGTAAAACAGAAGCAATGGCAAACGGATGTATTACAATTACAATATAGAGAGTTCTGGATTTGAATTACTGGTTAACTGCTGACTATAACAACACTACAAATGAGAAAGTTTAGACAGAGGTCTAAGATTGCAAAGAAACTAAATGTACTTCCCATTCTTCACCTTGGTATAAATATAATGTTAAGAGACAAGGATCCAAACTGTATACATGAGACTCAGATATTTACCTCTGTCAGATGAAGTTGTGTTGACTGATCAAAATTTACAGCTTAAGAGGTCTGTCAGATTTACTGCAAGGCAACAATGACTCAATGACCTAAAGCAACCTACAAGACAACTCTCTATGCCTACATCAACTGAAAAATAAAACTGACTTAAACGCAAAAACTAATGAAAACCACGTGACACATGGAAACAAAATAGTCCCCACCCTCACTGGCCTGGCTCTGTACAAATACTTAATCAAGATCATACAGAAGCGGTCTGTGTTGATTTTGAAGATGAAGACAACCCTTCAAAATGTTAACCAGCTTCCATTTCAAGGATCAAACATACACTGGAAGCTACTGAAAAGGAAAACTGAAAACAGAATTTTGGAATTATTCATTAGTCTAATACCAAATAATTAAGAGCCTGAACTCATTTCGGTTTTGAAGGGGGAAAAATTAAGTCAAATCCTGAAAAAAATAAACAGGATAATCATATCTATATTTAGCCATCAGCAACAGCTGCTTTCATTGCTTCCCCTAAGAAGACTGCTGTGTTTTCATTTTAATTTATTTTCACCTAAACTAAAAAAGGTTTACGCCACTGGCTAAATTCATCTGAACACCCTTGATGCTGCAAATTTTTTAATGCGATTTACATCTGTAGTTAGTAAATCTCTACATGTGTGAAAGGCAATCAAAATGGAATCAGTAGTGTGCAAAGAGAGCCCTCTAAAACGGAGCCGAGAAGCCATTAGAGAAGTATGACTCATGTACACCTCTGCTTGGATGGAATCTGACCTTCTGATCAGAAGAAGCCATTCAGGACATTTGCCAGAAATTCATGACAGCAGAGTCTTATCTACTTGTTGGACCTCCTACCCTGAAACAACTCATGATTCCTTGAGGACAAATCTCTGACTTGAGTCAGTGGATCACAATTCTCGGAGGGTGACTTTTGTTAAGCCCCTGTCTCTTTCTCTTCCAGGATTATCCAAATCTGCCTCCCTCAAACTGTAATTCTTAAGGTCCAACAAATACTCTTTTCTTATTTGCAGCCTCCTGCGTTGAGAGGTGGTGGTGGTGGTGATGACAGATCCTATCTTAAAGTTCTGCCTATGAAATTAAGAACATACGAAAAACCCCCTCATATTAAAAAATGTATTCTGGTAGAAATCAACAGAAGTAAAATATAGCCCTAAATCTTTAGAACTTGGGTAAGAACATCAATGACTTTCTAACTGTGTAAGACATTGTGACATCCCACTAAAGAATTGAAAATTGAATCATAAGAATTGAATATTTTCAATTTTGAATAAAAGAATTTCAATAAAGAACCTACTGATTCAAGATTATATGGAAGATCCCCTGTCTAAGCAAACTTAACTTTTCTTTAATTCTCAAAGAATTCTTAATAAGCAATTCCCAAGTGAAGAGCAACTAAAGAGCCTCTTGATGAAAGTGAGAGAGAGAGTGAAAAAGCTGGCTTAAAACTAACATTCAAAAACCAAAAAAATGGCATCTGGTCCCATCACTTCATGGCAAATAGATAGGGAAAAAGTGGAAACAGTGGCAGATTTTATTTTCTTGGGCTCCAAAATCACTGCAGATGGTGACTGCAGCCATGAAATTAAAAGAAGCTTGCTCCGTGGAAGAAAAACTATGTCAAACCTAGACAGTGCATTAAAAAGCAGAGAAATCACTTTGCCAACAAAATAACATCTAGTGAAAGCTATGTTTTTCCAGTAGTCACGTACGGATGTGAGAGTTGGACCATAGAGAAGGCTGAGCACCACAGAATTGATGTTTTCAAACTGTGGTGCTGGAGAAGACTCTTCAGAGTCTCTTGGACAGTAAGATTAAACCAGTGAATCCTAAAGGAAATCAATCCTGAATATTCATTGGAAGCACTGATGCTGAAGCTGAAGTTCCAAGCCTTTGGCCACCTGATGTGAAGAACCAACTCACTGGAAAAGACCCTGATGCTGGGAAAGACTGAGGGCAGGAGAAGGGGGCAACAGAGGATGAGATGGTTGTGTGGCATCACCAACTCAAAGGACATGAGTTTGAGCAAATTCCCGGAGATCGTGAAGGACAGGGAAGCCTGGTACGCTGCAGTCCACAGGTTTGCAGTACGACACAACTAAGTGACTGGACAACTTGATCAATTTCTGCCTTCTTCCTTCACAGGCTTTTTTTAAGTTCTTTTAACTGTCTTACTATGATGGTATTCTGGGAACAAGCCCACTTGAGTTTCATTTTTGTTAACTTTTTGTTTAGTTTCCAGATTCTCATATAGATTACAAATTCAGATAGATAATTTCTAAAATCCTAGCAAACTAGAAAAAAGCATTTAGTAGTATATCCTAGGTAAAAAAAGATCAAGATGCTGAAATCACATCACCTTTAATTATAGCCTAGGCATACATTAAATGTACAGAGCTCTCTAAGAAAAACAAATTCTGTCTGGCTTTCCAAGAATTCAGGCCTCATACTCCTGGAAAACAAGCTTTGTTGATGCATTTTTTTTTCATCCACATACTGTTTTTTGTTTATTTTTTAATTCCATTTGCTGCCCTTGACTTAACGATGGACTTAATTAGCACTTATGTCCTTGCTCAACGAAGACTCTGGTTTTCTTCTATTCTAACTTGCATCCATCCAGCTCCACAGAATTAAATTTTAGGAAACATTCCTGCAACTCCGATTTTCTTCATTGTTTATAATCTCTGAAGGACTGCTAACAAGTTAAAGTTGACAAAACTGTCTAAAAGGACAAAAGTGACATCTCAAGGAGTCTTTTGACATAAGCCCTCTATTCATTTTCATACTTAATTAGGATTGTGAGATATTCAGAATACACTCCACCAGTCTCTTAAAGTACATCATTATTTTTTTATCTGCTACATTACACAGTACACATCAATGAGAATTCAGATTTATAACAAATGAGTAGAGCAGTGAATTTATCTAGAAAATAGATACCAATGTTTTAATATCACAAACTGTTAAAACCTTAAATGACACAAACATAACGTAAGCCTCTCTTCCGAGTGAGAACATAGCAAGAAGACACCTCTAATGATAAAGGAACCATGTCCTCTCCAGACACCAAATCTCCCAGTGCTGATCTTGGACTCCCAGCCCCCAGCACCGTGATAAATGAATGTCTGTTGTTTTTAAGCCACTCAGTCTGTGATAACCTGGTGTAGCAGTCTGAATGGACTAAAACAGTACGTGATCTGACAATTCTCTCTTCTGAAATGTGAGGGATGATAATAAATACCCCCTCTCACAGATTACATGCACAGCCAGCCATACAGGTCACTGATTATAAATACATGGCTGCTTTTACCACCAAAAAGACTCGTTGTCAGTCTTTTAAACGTAATATGTGATGGTTCTCCCTCCATTCTTCTCTTTAACTTGTTGAAGAACAGCAACCATCAAGGCCCTTGCAGCAACAGAATGCAGAGAATTCTTGCTAGTCCAGCACTGCAGTTAATGAGACAAGGTATCAACAAACAAAAAATTCCAAAAAAAAATTTTTTTAAGTTCTTTGTAAGACCATGAAAAGCTATACAAAGGAAATGAAGTTCTATCTGGTAGATAATATGCGTAGTATCAATCCACTGAAGTCAAGAAAAAATTTAAAAATAAATATATTGTCTCACTAGAGTTCCCTGCATAAATAGGTGATTCCAAGTCTGAGATACAGGAAGTTCAAGGTTCAGTCTGGGACATCTTGCTGCCCCAGAAAGCAAGAAAGCACTCAAAGAAAAATGAGGTCATGTCAAAAGGCCATGAGGGTTAGTATGCACTGGTTCCCATTACCTCATTTGTGAATTTAAGTGTCAAAAAGCACAATGATTATAAACGACTGAACAAATAATAACTCCTGTGTCCATGATATTTAAAAAAAAATAAAAACCAAAGGCAAAACGGAAGGGAAAGAAGGTTCACTTGCCACTACTGGAGATGACTGCTAAACCAAATTCTCACTCCAGAAAGCAATAATTAAAGGGAAAGGAATCTTAGCCCCCACCTATAGGAACTTAAATTCAGTCCTAGGAAAACAAACAAAAAGTAAATGGGAAAGTCATCATTCTGTAAATGACATTAACTGTTTTAGGCAAGAATAATTAATTGATGCTAAAAGGCAAAGATACACAGGGAAAGGTAAACTAGATACTAGCTTCTTTCAAAGTACACACCCCAGAAATGACTTTATAACTGTAGGGGGGGGATGTACCCTTAATAGGGGACTATTTATTACCACTTTAACCAAATGAGAAACCACCATCACTAATATGAGATGTGATGCAACATGAAGTACAGAACATTTAAGTATCACACCTATGAAACAGGCTGAAAGTCTACCCTAAATTCTGACCTTTAGCCCTAACTTCGGGCTTACATAAAAAGGAAACAGAGGAACAAGTTAGTAGAAGACATCATGACAAAATCATCAGACGAATTCAGAATCTGGATTCATCTTCAAGACAACTGCTTTCTCTCTGTATAAGGTCTCCTTAAAGGGGAGGTGGGGTGGTGACACGTGGGATGGGGAGGACAAGGGACTGGCCAGGAAGAAGAGGGAGGAACCAAGATTAACACAACCAAACAAAGGCATGAACCCTGACTGGATTCTGGGTCTCAAAGTTACAAAAGCATTCTTTGAATTTTGTGGTATGTGAATCATATCTCAATAAAGCTCCTTCTTAAAAAAAAAAAAAAAATCATGGATCGGAAGAATCAATATAGTGAAAATGAGTATACTACCCAAAGCAATCTACAGATTCAATGCAATCCCTATCAAGCTACCAGAGGTATTTTTCACAGAACTAGAACAAATAATTTCAAGATTTGTATGGAAATACAAAAAAACCTCGATTAGCCAAAGCAATCTTGAGAAAGAAGAATGGAACTGGAGGAATCAGCTTGCCTGACTTCAGGCTCTACTACAAAGCCACAGTCATCAAGACAGTATGGTACTGGCACAAAGACAGAAATATAGATCAATGGAACAAAATAGAAAGCCCAGAGATAAATCCACACACATACGGACGCCTTATCTTTGACAAAGGAGGCAAGAATATACAACGGAGTAAAGACAATCTCTTTAACAAGTGGTGCTGGGAAAACTGGTCAACCACTTGTAAAAGAATGAAACTAGATCACTTTCTAACACCACACACAAAAATAAACTCAAAATGGATTAAAGATCTAAATGTAAGACCACAAACTATAAAACTCCTAGAGGAGAACATAGGCAAAAACACTCTCCGACATAAATCACAGCAGGATCCTCTATGATCCACCCCCCAGAATTCTTGAAATTAAAGCAAAAATAAACAAATGGATCTAATTAAAATTAAAAGCTTCTGCACAACAAAGGAAAATATAAGCAAGGTGGAAAGACAGCCTTCGGAATGGGAGAAAATAATAGCAAATGAAGCAACTGACAAACAACTATTCTCAAAAATATACAAGCAACTTATGCAGCTCAATTCCA
>SJYQ01000220.1:1253242-1294871 GCA_006410935.1 Redunca redunca | reverse complement strand
TAACACATATATATGGAATTTAGAAAGATGGTAATGATGACCCTGTATGCGAGACAGCAAAAGAGACACAGATGTATAGAGCGGACTTTTGGACTCTGAGGGAGAGGGAGAGGGTGGGATGAGATGGGAGAATGGCATTGAAACATGTATACTATCATGTAAGAAACTAATCGCCAGTCTATGTCCGATGCAGGATACAGGATGCTTGGGGCTGGTGCACAGGGATGACCCAGAGAGATGTTATGGGGAGGGAGGTGGGAGGGGGGTTCATGTTTGGGAACGCATGTACACCCATGGTGGATTCATGTCAATGTATGGCAAAACCAATACAGTATTGTAAAGTAAAATAAAATAAAAATAAAAATTTAAAATAAATAAATAAATAAGACCAATATTTTTTTTTTAAGAGTCTCTGAGACAGTATAGAGAGTACCTTCAAGTAATCACCCCAAACAAAAACCAGATGGAGCGAGAATAGGCAGACAGCTATATAAAATAAACGCATGGACAACTGCTAACAATTTTAGCAACCAGGTGAGAGAAACAGTGGTCTTTCATACTTTTTTCCTGTTTAAATATCTTCTATAAAATAACTGAAAAAAAAAAGACTCTAAAATTTCTATTAGGCAAACAATTAAATGATATCCAGTAACTTAAAATTTCTTGATAAATGAATGGAAAGTCAATTCCAACAGTAAACTTAAAAAGAATTTTCTCTTCTTTGGCCACACTGCATGGCTAGCTAGATTTCAGTTTCCTGACCAGGAACTGAACCCAGGCCCACCACAGTAAAAGCGCAGAGTCTTAAGCACTGGACAACGAGGGAATTCCCTAAAGAACTTGCCAAATGAGTTTAATGAATTTCATTATTCTTAAGTGTTTCACTAGGATAATATTTTATCTTGCTTCCTTCTTAGCAGTTTTGAGGAATAAGATTTTAAAATGAGTCATTCCCAAGTGCTACCATGCAACCAGCGAAGGGGAGCTGAGACTCGGGAGAACTCAGCAAGCTGCCTGGCTCACCACTTGGTCCAGTCTGGGCAGGTGGTACTGTGGCTCGCCAGGCAGCCCCCTTCTTTCCAGCTTATCTAGGTGAGAGAACGGAGACAGTTTTCTGCTCTGCTTCTAAAAGAGTACCTCACTACTCTAAGCACACAGGCAATGACAGCTAAAAGAAGGTTCTGAAGCAACATAGACTGGGTTTTGATCCAGAGTCTGTCCATTATTATCAGTGGGACCTGGGGTAGGTCATTTAATCTCACTTTGGGTTCTCAACTCTAAAATGGAAGTTCTAGTGTTTCTTAAAGTGATAATTACAGAAAAACACCTTCCATAGTACCTGGCGCAAACAATAAGATGACCCCCTCCCAGCCCCGCTACCACAATTCCTACCTAGAAATGCCTTGAGTCGTCATGTACACAGAACTCCCAACTCAGGACATCTGTGATATTCTAATGATGCTATGTGCTTTGCTCACAATGATGAGAAAGCTCAAATAGTAGGAAAGCACACACTCAGAAATCAAAGTCTCCTCTGTAAAGAAAATCTTTTAAGTAACACATTTCAACCACAGCTTGAAGGGAGGGGTAAGAAAAAGTGGACACATTTCTAGGTCCTCAAATCTAGCTTTATTATTTTGTTAAGAATTATGCATTAGTAAACCAGATACACCTAAAACGAGAGTTGCTGTAACTTAGTTGTTTAAGTCGACCCCGCAGACTGCAGCCCACCAGGCGCCTCTGTCCATGGGATTTCCCAGTCAGTACTGGAGTGGGTTGCCATTTCCTTCTCCAGGGGATCCTCCTGACCCAGGGAATGAAGCCGTGTCCCCTGCACTGGCAGGTGGGTTCTCTACCAGTGAGCCTCCAGGGAAGTGCAAAATGAGAGACAATTTTCCGAACACAATTTTTATTCAATTACTGGATAATTTTTGGACTACCTTGTAATTCAGCAGAAGTAACAAGTTTCCCTTCAAACTAGCTTCCAACTTTAGATTCATCTTTGACTATTCATTAGGAAAAAAAATAAGAACTGAATATAAGAAACTCATTCTAATGACAAGCAGTTTCAAACATTTATATAGCGCTAACCAGATGCCAAGCACTGTTTTAATTCTAAGCACTTTACAAATACTAATTCACTTGACCCTCACAGTTATCTCTATGAGGTGACTATAACCCCTAGAATGACTGTATCAAACAGAGGAAAAATCTGAGGTTTGGTGAGGCTAAGCAACTCTCTTCACTAAGTGGTAGACCAAGTATTTGGAACCCAGTTTGTCTGGCTCTGGAGTCTGGGGTCTCTGCCACTATGTATAATACACCATCTATCCCCATACACATACTCAACTGCCTACAACACAGTAACCATGATTTTTAGTGAGAAACAATAAAATATTCTTCTGATTTTTAAAAATGCACCATAAGTGCAAACACATGCTATAAGACATACTTTATGCAGGACATTTAAATTTTTAAAAAGCCTCAATCTCACTGATGAAAATTCTACGTAGGCAGCCACTTCAGCAACTTCAAATAGAACATTTCTTCAAAGAGGGCCAGAATATGTATGGCACCATTATTAATTTTTAACAGTAACTAAAGATTTCCACAGCAGCTCCATAATTATATTCTTCACTTATACCCATATTTTCCCTATGTCAATGCTGCACGTTACCACACTGCCAATCCTAAATTCACTGTGATTACAACTGCTGTTCACGTCAGAAACCGCCCTACATCAAAATTAAACAACGTATTTTAAAAGGAGTACGAAAAGAAACTGGCTTTAAAGTGTTCCCATCAACAGCAGTGTGCACAATCACGTGCATTCTCATTTCAAAACTCCGAGTCTCTCTTTTGTCTAAACTCTAATCTATTTAGGCATTTTCAGTAAACAAACATTAAGCTGAATTATTTACAAAGTAGGCATTCCACACATTCCTGTTAGAGCAGCTTTTATGTGAGAGTAAAATACTGTCGCCCTACAATGTAGGGGCAACTTAAGGACAGCATCTTTCTCTCCATCCCCCACCCCTGCCCTGGCCTGCGTTCTACACCCCCAACTCCCTTTACAAACTGAGGCCTGAAAATTGCTGGGGACCAATGGGAGACGTGTGTGGAGTCCTTCCATTCCCAGGCGTTCTCCTTTGGGAGTAGGAATTCAAAAGGTCTAGGAACCAGCATGAATGCACATTTTTAAAGTACACAGCAATTAAAGAGTTAATTTGGTCTAAGTTACCAAGATACCAAAGAAGACAGGTATTGCAAAAGTATTCCCACCGCTAAATATCTAGCTGTGAAGAAACTACATGGCTGCCATTTATGAGAAACAGAGTCCCCTAACTTATCTCTGTGTTCGACACATAATCTGTGTTTGTGCTCCTAACACAAAATCAGAAAAAAATAAATACCTTATCTCTTCTAGTAATTTCTGCCCTTGATTTTGATCGAAATGTGCTGCCCTGCAATCACTAGGGAAGCTGCTTTCTAACAGAAACTAGTTGGCACTTTCCCTTATTACAAGATTATCATTGTAGTTTCATTATCACAAAAGCCAAAATGGACATATTGGCAATTTCAAACAGATGAAAATCTTGCAGAAAGTCTGTAACTCAAGAGTGTGTTAAGTAACAGTCAATGATCTCCTAACAGCAGCCAATATATTCTCCTTAAGAGACTTACAGATTTAAATTGCATCATGCTTGCTTCAGTGCCACCTTTAAGGAAACAGGCACTTAAATGCCAAGAAATCTGACTGAATTTCAGTCAACTTTTCAAGAAAAGAGCAAAAGGAAAAATCACAACTTTAAAGGTATGGAAAAACATGAGCAACTCTAATTACCAAAATCTTGGGTTATTCAACATACTGGGAAAACAGATCACTCTAGACTGGTACGTGTTCTGAAGTGAGGGTGAGAAGGTACTATTTTCTTAAGGAGTAAACAAATCTTTCTTACACAAAATTTAAGTGTTTGTTGCTTCCTTAAACAGAGTGTCCTAAATACAATTTAATCTTTGTTTTTTTAAAAAAAAAATTCACTCAAGGTCAACATCAAGGAAGTGGCCAGTGTGCCCTGCCATGTGTTGGTATGTGGCTGGTACAGGGCTTCATTTATTTGGTCCAACAGAAGGATTTATAGATTCTAGATTAAAGAATTCCCTCCAAATAGGTGATAATTATTTATTTGAACCTAAAAATGTTAACATTTCTAAAATATACTACTGATATTCCCCAACAGTGTAAACTGGCTAATTGTTCTCCGGGTGCCTGGGACCCTACAGAGACAGAAAAACTGGCCCCCCCACACACACATGCACACACACACACACACACACACACACACACACTCAGCTACCCAGGCCACCTGCTTCTTTGTGTCATGTTTCCTGCACTAACCCAGGGCTTCTCCTTACAGTTGATGTTTTCAACCTGATCATTGCTTCTGTCATCCATGTCATTTCCGATTACCACCTGAAGCAGGCACTACCTCCGCAAGTCTTGACCTCACAGGCACATTCCACTTTTTATAGGCTCTATTTGGTGAAAGCTCTCACCGTTTCTGAATCTCCCAAGCTGTCACCCTCACAGTCCCTCCCCCTCCTTCATCCTTCTAAATCCTGTCAGTCCCAGACTCACTCAACCTCCAAACTACCTTTCAAGCCTGCTTCCTCTTTTCTATTCACCCCCCGACCCCGACCCACCCCATCTTATACAACCTTAGTTCTCCCCTCTTCTCTGATTACTGCAAGAGCCTCCCACTTGTTGGTCTTCTGATACAGGTGTTACATCCTTCAGCCTTCCTTTCCTTAGAAATAATAAACTCTGATCACATCACTTACCTGATGAAAAATTACAACTGGCACCCAAATGCTTAAAGGATGAAGTCCAGATTCCTTAACTAAAGGCACAAGACTAAAAAAAATCTGGTCCCAACTTCCTCAGAATCCCCTCTTCCAGCTCCCCACTGCAAAGAATCGGACAGGACTGAGCAACTTTCACTTTCAACTGTCAGTAAATACCCTATATCCCAACCTTTACGGAGGAAGAAAAGAGAAAAAAAGAAAATTATAAAGAATGTGAAAAACTGAAAAACTGTTAGGCTTTTCCTCCTTCGAGTAGTACAGTGATTGGCAATTCTTTTTTCCCTAACCAAGTAAAAATGAGATGCATTAGCTCCTTTTCCTTGAATTAACAGTAGTGAAAACATCTACTGATTATGGCTTCATTCTCTGATGCTTACTTCATTTAAGTGTTTTCAAAGACTGTCTCAATATAGGCTGATTTCAGCAACACTGAAAACTTGTTCTTTGTGACTTTCTTTATGAAATGCTTCTGTTTGAAGGTAAACACTTCAACAGAAGTATCACTTACTGCTGCTGCTTCCCCTGTTGTCATCTGAATTCACCATTACACAATAGAAGACATTTTTCCAGTTCCTCAAAGCACCTTCCCTCACTGACAGCTAGGTGGGTCCCAGGGCTGAGCCAGTGCCATCTCTGTGTCCTCTCCATGACACTGAAATCACAGCCAAGGTTCTTAGTCTTCCAAGCATGCTCCTCAAGTGACATTTTCTATGAATATTCTCACACCACAACTTTTCCAACATTTAAGACTCTAATTTCATAAGCAAACATCTGTACTACCTGGAAGACACACTAAATCAATTTTCCAAATGGGTTCTCTTCTTGTTTCTATATGAACTATTTGGTGGACTGATTCATTCAAAGAACCAAACCTCTATCTACTGAACTTGATATTTGATACTTTATCCAAAATTTCTATTTTTTCAGGTAAGAATCACTCCTTTCTTAGGCTTTCTCACTTTCACTAATGATGCTCTCTTTCATAGCCCTATCTCACAAAAAATTATTAAAGAATAAAAATAAAATAAAATAAGGCTGCTGTATTTAATAAGATTTGCTATATCACAATATAAATAGGGAATAGAGAAAACAAGGGGCATTACTGAGAAGTGAACACTGTGTAATGAATTAGTAATTCTATTTTTCAGACTAGATAAAAATTATCAGACTAGTCAAAATTTTTAAAATGCATACACTCTTTGCTTCTTTATTTTCTAAGAAATAATGCTAAATACACATGTGCCAGGGCATGAATCTAAATATCTAAAGATTTTCAAAAGAATAATCACAAAGATTGTTTCCAAAGAAGAAAAAAACCCAGAGGATGGAGGTGTATACACCTGTTTTCTGTGGACATCCCTTCTTTATATGGCTAAAATTTTAGGAAGTATTTTTTTAATTAATTCACTTAAAATGTCCATTATCAAAATTTCAAGGTTTACTGTTTGTGAAATACCTTATAATCAAGACTACCAACAATTCTATTAATATGATAAGATCAACCTTTTTGCTGTCAAAATAAAAAGGAAGCCTTCCAATTAAACATCAGCCATGCATTTTATCTCTAATTTTTATGNAACCTTTTTGCTGTCAAAATAAAAAGGAAGCCTTCCAATTAAACATCAGCCATGCATTTTATCTCCAATTTTTATGGAAAACTTTAATTAAAATAAAGGTATGAAGTTATAAACATACAAGGAAACAACACAGAAGAGAAAATAAGAGTAAACACAATAAGCCAATTAATTTGGAGGGGGAATGAAAACTAGATAGAGTAGCAGCAACCAATTAACAGAAAAATAAACTAACATTTAAGTGAAAACCAGTAGATCCATGCTCAGAAACTGGAAGAAATGGGCAGAGGTAGGGAGCAAAGCATGTGATAAAAACAGAAGACTGGCTGACAATCCATGTAAGAGGCAGCTATTAAACCTCTAGGTCCGCTCTCCAGCCTATGGAGGCAGTGACTGACTCTAACATAGACAGGAGTTTACTCCCTGAAGATAATTAAATCAGAGAGGTCGTGGGACTCCAAAACACTGGTTAACACAAACAGCTTATACTGAATAAAGTCTTCATACTGAATGCTGGAGCCCCAAAGACTATTCCTATATTCTGTTCCAATACTGGCAGCAAGTTCTGAACCCATACATAGGCAGCAGATTGCTAAGTCTTCTCTAGAAAAGATAAGTTCCCAGAAGAAAGTCCTACAGAAAACTGACATTTGGACATTCCCCAATGAAAGAACCAACCCTCTTGACTCTTCCACAGCTGAGCTCACCAACAAGTAAACTCTGGGCTCATGCTGGAATGTGTCCATCGTCTTTACTCTTAAATACGAATGGACAGTGAGGATCACCATGTATTAAGGAAGGCCTCCAACTGCTGAGTGAGGCCAAGACAAACGGCATGAATGAACTCAGAAGAGATTAAAACAAGGCAGAGAAAAAGAAAAATTTAAGATGCCTATAATTAATTCCCCAAACAGAACAGACAGTGCATTTGTGAAATAATAGGGTCCCAAGAACAAAAAAAGAGTTCTTCAAAAATAAAAAATATGAAGTCATATATTTGTAAAATTCAACGTAAGGGCTAGAAATCAAAGAACTTCCCCAGAAAGTGTCAGAGAGAAAATTAAAGGGGTAAACATGAGAATAAGAGGATCAATCCAGAAGATCTAACAACCAATTAGCAGAAGCTCCAGAAAGGGAACACAGAAAAAAAGGGACAAAAATAATCAAAGATATTAATTCAAACAAACCAAACAATGTGTAGAGAAGGGAGGAACGTGAATTTCTCACTGGGTAGACAAAGTCGTCACAGGCCAGCACAAGGAGTGAGCAAGCTGCACAGGGCACTTTGCTGCCAAGCTGTAGATCAGCAGAGATAGAGAGAGGACCCAAAAGGTTTCAAGGAGTACAGAACCAGAAATCAGAGCAGCACCAGACCGCTAACCAGGAAAAAAAAGCCCAAGAAAATGAAACAGTAACTTCAAGGTTCTGAGGGAAAATTATTTCTGACACACACATCTACATGGTATTAGTTTCCCATGGCTGCTGTATGATTACCACCAACTGGATGGCTTCAAACAAGAGCAATATATCCTCCCACAATTCAGAGTCTGGCCAGGCCTCCCTTCCTGGGGACGGTGGCACTCTGGCTCACGGCTATCACTCCAGCCTCTGCCTTGGCTGTCACATGACTGGCCTCCTGAGAAACCTATATGCAAGTCAAGAAGCAAGAGTTAGAACCAAACATGGAACAATGCACTGGTGCAAAACTGGGAAAGGAGTACGGCAAGGCTGTATACAGTCACCCTGTTTATTTAACTTATATGCAGAGTACATCATGCGAAATGCTGGGCTGAATGAATCACAAGCTGGAATCAAGATTGCTGGGAGAAATATCAATAACCTCAGATATGCATATGATACCACTTTAATGACAAAATAAGGTGGAACTACATAGCCTCTTGATGAAGGTGAAAGAAGAGAGTGAAAAAGATGGCTTAAAACTCAACATTCAAAAAACGAAGATTGGAGAACAAGATGGTAGAGGAGGAGTAGGTGGTCGTGGAGTACATCTCTCCCCACAGAACATGAGAAATACACCTTCAGACACAGAAGTGCAGGCAGAACACCAGCTGACAGTGGACAGGAGTACCTGACCAGCGGAAAAGAATACATAAAACCACCCAAAACTCGGCAGGATGAAGGAACTAGGGGGAAAAAACAGGAGTGTTAGGAGGACTCAACCTGCCCTTGGTGGGGAGGAGGAACTGAAGCAGGGGTCTGATCCCCACATTAGGGCAGTTGTCTGAGTTAGAGGAGGAACATTTAAGGCTGACAGTGGAACAGCTGATCTGGGGCAGCCTAAAGGGAATGCAAATCAGACAGTCCTTGCTGCAGCCATACATTCCCGGACAGGGATGCAAGTCTGCTGAAGGTGCAGCGGCTGGGAGATGGAGTTTAGGGATTGTGGAGCAACCCCAGGCGAGGGCTGCTGTTGACTGCGGAGAGACGGATTGGGGGATGTGAGGGAGGAGAGTGTGGTGGGAAAGGCCTGTGGAGGAAAGCCATGCAGGCAGCCATGGAAGCAAGGCAATACTGCTGAGTCACGCGAGGGGGTGGAGCCTTCACCACAGCCTCTCTCCCCACATGTGACAATGACAGTATCAGCAGCTGAACAATAGAGGCCAGCCCATCAAATGCCTGAGGCCCTGAACTACAGCGTAGGACCCCACCCAGGGTGCTCCTTTAAGTCCCTGACATGTAGATCCAGAGTAGGACCCCAGCCAGGGGGGCCCCTCGATGTGCCTGAAGCACTGAACAACAGACAAGGACCACTAAGTGCCTGAAGGGGTGGAGCTATGGAGAAAGTCTGGCCAAAGAGGCCTTCTGATCACTAGCCACAGAAGCTTGAAAAAAGACTCTGACAGGGCCATAACTCCTGCACCGGAAGCAGTCCATGTGCCTGCACACTTGGCACCACCAGGGTCCTCGCAAGCCAAGAAACCACGCCACCTTCACACTCAACTCTCACTGGGAAACAGCTGCTACAGGCGAAAAAAGTCTTCGTCTATGCGTGCAGTGGCGCTTCAGTTGTGAACAACTCTGCGACCGTGTAGATCCTGGGCTGCCAGACTTCTCTGTCGGGGGGCAGGGAGGGGGTGGTGGTTCTCCAGGCAAGAATACTGGAGCATACATATTGGCCAATACTGGTTGCCATGCCCTTCTAGAGCACTATATTTCCTGCTGCCTTAGTCCCCAACTCCCCTGAGTACCTGGTGCTGCCAGAACCCCTGCGACCCAAGCAGCTGCACCACCTCCACACCTGGCCCTCACAGGGGCAAACCCAAGTCCTCCAGGGCAGTCTCAGGAGCAAACCCCAGTGATGACCCACATGCAGAGGTGGAAATAAAACCACAACTGAAACCCAGGGGCAGTGTGACTAAGGAAGAAGACCCAAGACTTTCCCACCAGCTGTAGAAGCTGCAGGTTAAATCCACACTATCAATTAGGCAGACTCTTCCCTGGTGGTTCAGACGGTAAAGCATGTGTCTACAATGCAGGAGACCCAGGTTCAATCCCTGGGTTGGGAAGATCCCCTGGAGAAGGAAATGGCAATCCACTCCAGTATTCTTGCCTGGAAAATCCCATGGACAGAGGAGCCTGGTAGGCTACAGTCCATGGGGTCACAAAGAGTCGGACACGACTGACCAACTTCACTTTCACTTTGTGTCTAAGGAATATTCAAAATGACGTTGATAGCTCCCACAAAAGAAAACGCACTAGTTCTGATACCTGTGGACCCTGGAGGAAAGAACACACAGTAGGACCATATGAGGATCTGAGCTGCCCCCACAGCAGGTCCAGAGATCAGCACAGTGTTGGAGGGCATCCCAGGGAGGTGAGGTGGACTGCGACTCCCAGCGAGGGAAAGGACTCGGACTTTAGTGACTCAAGATGAACACTTTTCTTATGTTTTGACTTATTCTGTATATTCTTTTGGGTTTTTTCTTTTCCTCCCTTTCTCCACCCCGCTCTATTGTAGTTATTGATTTTCTTGGTACTATGAAATCCAATTAAGATTTTGGGCTTTTTTTCCAGTCACATTTTTTATTGTTGTTATATACCTCTGCCTCAGTTCTGTGGAGTTTTTCTTCTTTTTTTTTCTTTCTTCTTTCTTCTTTTTTTCTTTTCTTAATTTTAACTTAAACCTATTATTAATTCTTCTACATCTGTTTCTTTGTTTGCTTTTCCTACTGCTCTTTTCCCCTTGCAACTAATCTTTAATGTATATAAATCTTTTTTATCTACCTCTATTTAACTTTGCATATCTATTCTTTCTTTTTTCTCTTTCCTTTCCTCTCAACATATCTGTTAGTTTTGTTTTCATTGCTGTATTTCCCAGCTGGCACCCTGCTTTAGTTGTGTCTTCCAGTTTGTGCGCTAGTTTTGTTCTTAACTAGTAGATGTAATTTTTGGTTTCCTTTGTTCATCAGATCAATCTTTTACACTTTATTTTTCATTCTTTTTTTTCTTTCTTTCTCTTAAACCTATTTTGCTCTTTCTGCATTTATTCCTTTGTTTGCCTTTCCTACTGTTCTCTCCCCCTGGCAGTTAATCTTTAATGGATATAAAACTTCTTTATCTACCTCTATTTAACTTTGAATATATATTCTTTCTTTTCTTTTGTTTCCTCTCTACATATCTGTTATTTTTGTTTTCATTGCTTTATTCCCTACTTGGCACCTTGCTTTAGGTTTTCCAGTTTGTGCTTTAATTAGTTTTGTTCTTAACTGGTAAATATAATTTTTTATTTACTTTGTTTGCCAGGTCAATCTATACTTTATTTTTGTTGGAATGTTTTGACTTTGTTTATGGATATGTGTGTGTGTGTGTATATATACACACACACACATACATACATGTGTGTATGTGTGTATATTCCATTATTTTAAATATTATTTGCCTGATTTTGTAACTGCTATTTGTCTGGGGTTCATCATGGTTTCTCGTTTCTGGGTATTTGTTTTAATCCCACTTAATGTCATAACAAACCACTTCTGGAATCTTCAGTCCTGATCAGAGATCAAGCCCTGAGCCTTTGGAGTGGGAGCACTGACTCTAACACCCTAGACTACCAGAGAACTAAACGTAGGGAATATTAAATAGTGAGAACTCACACAAAGAAAACCATGTGAATACAAGACCCACCATCACCCAACCACCAGTAGCACCTTGTGCTGAACGCCTCGCCTAAACAACAAACAAAGCAAAAACACAAACCCAATCATCAGCAGACAGGGTTACCATCTCACTCAGCCCTGCCCTCAGAGGAAAAACAAAGAAACAAAAAAGTCAGCCGAAGTCTCCCCCTATATGAACCTTACACAAACCACTGGTCCAACCTCAGGAGGGCAGAAACCAAAAGGAACAAAGAATTCAACCCTGAAGCCTGTGAAGAATAAGAAAAAAANCATGGTTTCTCGTTTCTGGGTATTTGTTTTAATCCCACTTAATGTCATAACAAACCACTTCTGGAATCTTCAGTCCTGATCAGAGATCAAGCCCTGAGCCTTTGGAGTGGGAGCACTGACTAACACCCTAGACTACCAGAGAACTAAACGTAGGGAGTATTAAATAGTGAGAACTCACACAAAGAAAACCATGTGAATACAAGACCCACCATCACCCAACCACCAGTGGCACCTTGTGCCGAACGCCTCACCTAAACAACAAACAAAGCAAAAACACAAACCCAATCATCAGCAGACAGGGTTACCATCTCACTCAGCCCTGCCCTCAGAGGAAAAACAAAGAAACAAAAAAGTCAGCGGAAGTCTCCCCCTATATGAACCTTACACAAACCACTGGTCCAACCTCAGGAGGGCAGAAACCAAAAGGAACAAAGAATTCAACCCTGAAGCCTGTGAAGCTTAAGAAAAAAAAAAAAGAAAGAAAAGGCAGAGAAATACTACACAAATGAAGGAACAAACTAGAAACACAGAAGTTCAAATATATTAAAAGGAAATAGGCAAACTACCTGAAAAAGAATTCAGAATAATGACAATAAAGATGATCAAAAACCTTGAAAACAAAATGGAGAAAATGCAAGAATCAATTAACAAAGAACTAGAAGAATTAAAGAATAAACAGACAAACAACACAATTACTGGAATTAAAAATACTCTAGAAGGAATCAGTAGCAGAATATCTGAAGCAGAAGAACAAATCAGTGAGATGGAAGATAAAATGGTGGAAATAACTTCTGAAGAGCAGAGTAAAGCAAAAAGAATGAAAAGGACTGAAGAAGACAGTCTCAGAGACCTCTGAGACAATGTCAAAAGCACCAACATTCAAATTATAGGGGTCCCAGAAGAAGAGAAAAAGAAAGGCTATGAGAAAATTTTTGAAAAGATTATAGCTGAAAATTTCACCAACATGGTAAAGGAAATAGTCAATCAAGTTCGAGAGGCACAAAGAGTCCCATATAGGATAAACCCAAGGAGAAACACTCCAAGACACATACTAACCAAACTAACAAAGACTAAACACAAAGAATATTGGAAGAAGCAAGGAAGAAGCAACAAGTAACGTACAAGGGAAACCCATATGCTTCACAGCTGATCTTTCAGCAGAAACTCTGCAGGCCAGAAGGGAATGGCAGGATATATTTAAAGTACTGAAAGGGAAATATTTACACCCAAGATAAAGGTACCCAGCAAGGATCTCATTCAAAATTGATCAAAAATAAAAAGCTTTTCAGAAAGGCAAAAGTTAAGAGAATTCAGTACCACCAAATCAGCTTTATAACAAATGCTAAAGGGACTTACATAGTCAAGAAATACAAGAAAAGGGAAAAGATCTGCAAAATCAACCCCAAACAATTAAGAGAATGGCAATAGGAACATATATATCAGTAATTACTTTAAATGGATTAAATGCTCCAACCAAAAGACAAACTGGCTGAATGGATACAAAAACAAGACCCATGTATCTGCTGTCTACAAGAAACCCACTTCAGACCTAAAGACACATACAGACTGAAAGTGAGAGGATGGAAAAATATATTCCATGCAAATGGGAAGCAAAAGAAAGCTGGAGTAAAAGTGAAAGTGAAGTCGCTCAGTCCTGTCCGACTCTTTGTGATCCCATGGACTGTAGCCTACCAGGCTCCTCAGTCCATGGAATTTTCCAGGCAAAGTACTGGAGTGGGTTGCCATTTCCTTCTCCAGGGGATCTTCCCAACCCAGGGATCGAACCCAGGGCTGCTGCACTGCAGGCAGACACTTTACTGTCTGAGCCACCAGGGAAGCCCAAGTTGCAATCCTCATATCAGACAAAACAGACCTTAAAGATTATAAGAAATGAAGATGGACACTACTAATGATCAACAGATCAATCCAAGAGAAAGACATAACAATTGTAAATATCTACACACCCAACATAGGAGCACCTCAGTACATAAGACAAACACTGACAGACATAAAAGGAGAAATTGACAGTAACACAATCATAGCAGGAAACTTTAACACCCCGTTTACACCAATGGACAGATCATCAAAACAGAAAATTAATAAGGAAACACAAGTCTTAAATGATGCATTAGATGAGATGGATCTCATTGATAGCTTCACAACATTCCATCCAAATGCAGAATACATGTTCTTCTCAAGTGCACATGGAACATTCTCTAGTACAGACCACATCTTGGGTCACAAATCAAACCTCAGTAATTTTAAGAAAATTGAAATCGTATCAAGTATCTTCTCTGACCACAATGCTATGAGACTGGGTATCAATTACAAGAAAAAAAAATGTAAGAAATATAAACACATGGAGATTAAACAATACGTTTCTAAATAACCAACAGGTTACTGAAGAAATCAAAAAGGAAATCAAAATATTTCTAGAAACAAATGACAATGAAAACACGACAACTCAAAACCTATGGGATGCAACAAAAGCAGCTCTGAGGGAAGTTCATAGCAATACAATCCTACCGCAAGAAACAAGAAAAACATCAAACAGACAATGTAACTTTACACATAAAACTGGGAAAAGGAACAACAAAAAAATTAGAAGGAAAGAAATCATAAAGATTTGAGCAGAAATAAATGAAAAAGAAATGAAAGAAACAACAGCAGAGATTAGTAAAACTAAAAGCTGGTTCTTTGAGAAGATAAACAAAACTGACAAATGTTTAGCCAGACTCATCAAGAAAAAAAGAAGAACCAAATCAACAAAATCAGAAATGAAAAAGGAGAGGTTACAACAAACAATGCAGGAATACAAAGGATTTTAAGAGACTATTACGTACAACTATATGGCAATATAATGGATAACCTGGAAGAAAGGGACAGATTCTTAGAGTTCAATTTTCCAAGAATGAACCAGGAAGAAACAGAAGTTATGAACAACCCAATTACAAGCACTGAAATTAAAGTTGTGATCAAAAACCTACCAAAAAACAGAAGCCCAGGATTAGATGGCTTCACAGGAGAATTCTATCAAACATGTAGAAATGACCTAATGCCTATCCTCTAAAACTCTTTCAAAAAGTTGCAGACGAAGGAACATAGCCAAACTCATTCTCCGTGGCCACCGTCACCCTGATCCCAAAACCTGACAAAGACAATACAAAAAACTATAGGCCAATATCACTGATGAACACAGATGTAAAAATCCTCAACAAAATTTTAGCAAACAGAATTCAGCAACACATCAAAAAGCTCATACACCATTATCAAGTTGGGTTTATTCCAGGGATGTAAGGATTCTTCGATATACACTAATCAATCAGTGTGATATAGCATATTAACAAATTAAAGATAAAAACCATATGATAAAGGAGATGGAGAAAAAGCCTCTGATGAAATTCAGCACCCATTTATGATTAAAGTGGGCATAGAAGTAACCTACCTCAACATAGTAAAGGGCATATATGATAAGCCTACAGCAAACATTATTGTCAATGGTGAAAAATTGAAAGCATTCCCCCTAAGATCAGGAACAAGAAGGGTGTCCACTTTCGCCACTATTATTCAACATAGTTCTGGAAGTCCTAGCTACAGCAATCAGAGAAGAAAAAGAAATAAAAGGAATCTAGATCGGAAAAGAAGTAAAGCTCTCACTGTGCAGATGACATGATACTGCACATAGAAAACCCTAAAGAGAGTATCAGAAAATTACTAGAGCTAATCAGTGAATTTAGCAAAGTTGCAGGATACAAAATTCACAGAAATCACTTGTATTTGTATATATACTAACAATGAAAAATCAGAAAGAGAAAGTAAGGAACCAATCTCATTCACCACTGCAACAAAAAGAATTAATTATCTAGGAATAAACTTATCTAAAGAGACAAATGGAGAAGGAAATGGCACCCCACTCCAGTACTCCTGCCTGGAAAATCTCATGGACGGAGGAGACTGGTGCGCTTCAGTCCATGGGGTCGCTAAGAGTTGGACATGACTGAGCGACTTCACTTTCCCTTTTCACTTTCATGTATTGGAGAAGGAAATGGCAACCCACTCCAGTGTTCTTGCCTGGAGAATCCCAGGACGGGGGAGCCTGGTGGGCTGCACAGTCCAGTCTATGGGGTCACACAGAGCTGGACACGACCAAAGTGACTTAGCAAAGGAGACAAAAGAACTGTACACTGAAAACTATAAGACACTGATGAAAGAAATCAAAGACGACATAAACAGACATACCCATGTTCCTGAGTAGGAAGAATCAATATTGTGAAAATAACTATACTACAAAACACAATCTACAGATTCAACATGATCCCTACCAAATTACCAGACATTTTCCACAGAACTAGAACAAAAAATTTCACAATTCATATGGAAACACAGAAGACCCCAAATAGCCAAAGCAGTCTTGAGAAAGAAGAATGGAGCCGAAGGAATCAACCTGCCTGCCTTCAGATTATACTATAGAACTACAGTCAACAAGACAGTATGGTACTGGCACAAAAACAGAAATATAGACCAATGGAACAAGATAGAGAGTCCAGAGATAAACCCATGCACCTATGGGTACCTTATTTTTGACAAAGGAGGCAAGAATATACAATGGGGCAAAGACAGCCTCTTCAATAAATGGTGCTGGGAAGACTGGACAACTACATGTAAAAGAATGAAGTTAGAACACTTCCTAACACCATACACAAAGATAAATTCAAAATGGATTAAAGACCTAAATATAAGACCAGAAACTATAAAATTCTGTGAGGAAAACATAGGCAGAACACTCAATGACATAAATCAAAGCAAGATCCTCTATGACCCCCTCTTAGAGTAATGGAAATAAAGACACAAGTAAACAAACGGGACCTGATTAAACTTAAAAGCTTCTGCACAGCAAAGGAAACTATAGGCAAGGTGAAAAGACAACCCTCAGAATTGGAGAAAATAATAGCAAAAGAAGCAACTGACAAAGGATTAATTTCTAAAATATACAAGCAGCTCATACAACTCAATAGCAGAAAAACAAACACCCAATCAAAAAGCGGGAAAAAGACCTAAACAGACATTTCTCCAAAGAAGACATACAGATGGCTAACGAACACTTGAAAAGATGCTAAATACTGCTCATTATTAGAGAAATGCAAATCAAAACTACAATGAGACATCATCTCACCCCAGTCAGAATGGCCCTCATCAAAAAGCCTACCAACAATAAATGCTGAAGAGGGTGTGGAGAAAAGGGAACGCTCTTGCACTGCTGGTGGGAATGTAAGTTGATACAGCTACTATGGGAGACAGTATGGAGATTCCTTAAAAAACTAGGAATAAAACCACCATATGACCCATCAACCCCACTCCCAGGCATACACCCTGAGAAAACCATGGTTGAGAAAGACACATGTATCCCACTGTTCATTGCAGCACTATTTACAATAGTTAGAACATGGAAGCAACCTAGATGTCCACTGACAGATGAATGGATAAAGAAGTGGTGGTACATATACACAATGGAATATTACTCAGCCACAAAAAGGAACACATTTGCATCCGTTCTGATGAGGTGGATGAACCTAGAACCTATTATACAGTGAAGCAAGTCAGAAAGAGAAAGATAAACATCGTATTCTAATGCACACATATGAAATCTAAAAAAATGGTACCAAAGGATTTATTTACAGGGCAGCAATGGAGAAACAGATATAGAGGACAGAGTTACGGACATGGGGAGAGGGGAGTAGAGGGTGAGATGTATGGGAAGAGTAACATGGAAACTTACATTATCATGTGTAAAATAGATAGTCAACAGGAATTTGCTGTATGGCTCAGGAAACTCAAACAGGGGCTCTGTATCAACCTAGAGGGGTGGGATGAGGAGGAAGACAGGAGGGAGGTTCAAAGGGAGGGGATATATGTATACTTATGGCTGATTCATGTTGAGATTTGACAGAAAACAACAAAATTCTGTAAAGCAATTATCCTTCAATAAAAAAATTAATTATATTTTTTAAAATAGGAATAAAAAGAAAAAAAAGAAAGATGCCTCCTGGCAGAACAGACTGTACATGGAGTGAGGGCCCTCTATAATCGCTGGAGGGCTGGAGGAGGGGACTCTGGAGTGTTCATTAAGGGCAAGTTGGGGCACTGGTCCTCTAGGGGAGCCACTACCTGGGCCCGGAGGGGACAAGGAGGCCACCAGTGGAACTGCTATATTAAAACATGCACTGTCAGTGCATCAGAAAAATAAGAAGTAATGCATCTACGTATGGTGGACATGTGATAAACCAAAAATAGCATGTTAGCAGTGGGAGGATCTGGATGGTGTCTATATGGATATTCACTCTATAATACTTTCAACTCTTATGTATCCTTGAAAAGGCTCATAATTAAACAAAATTAAACGAACAAAATAATAGACTTGTAGCATCTGTCTATAGCTGCTATTACTCTAACTAGCCCTTTAGATGGCTGCAGGGTGACTGGACACTGGAAGGATGAGTCTGGCCCCTGCACAGGCACATCTGCCGTGGCCACGAAGCTGGAGCTGTGGGAGATCAACTTTCTTACCTGTCTTTACTGCATCTGCCATCAGCAATGTCCCAAGTAGCAGGAAGATGGCCCCCACCTTGCCCCTCCTTGCTATCTTTTCTGCAATTCTTGCAAGTGTGCTTTAATTTGAAGAAAATTAGTCTGACTCCTTAATTCAAAGAAATCTGAGAATCATGGTTCTTAGCTTCCTAGTCTCTGCAGTTTAGGGATATACAGAAGGAAATCATATGGAATGAAGTTAAGTGGGACAGAGAAAGACAGTTATATATCACTTAAATGTATAATGTAAAAAAGTCACAAATGAACTTATATACAAAACAGAAATAGAGTCACAGATGTAGAAAACAAATGTATGACTATCTGAGGGGAAAGGGGAAGGAGGGATACATTGGGAGATTAGTACTGACATATACACACTACTATATATAAAATGGATAACTGATAAGGACCTGCTGTATAGCACAAAGACGTCTACTTGATACTCTGTAATGACCTACAGGCGAAAAGAATCCAACTATACTTCAATAAAAATTTTAAAAAATAAAATATATACTTTAAAAAATAAGATTGTGGGATCTGGTCTTATCACTTCATGGCAAACAGATGGGGAAAATATGGAAACAATGTCTGATTTCATTTTCATGGGTTCCAAAATTACTGTGGACAATGACTACAGCCATGAAATTAAAAGACGCTTGCTCTTTGCAAGAAATGCAATGACAAACCTAGACAGCGTATTAAAAGGCAGAAACATCACTTTGCCAACAAAGGTCCATCTAGTTAAAAGCTATGGTTTTTCCAGTAGTCATGCATGGTTGTGAGTTAAACCATAAAAGAAGGCTGAGCACTGAAGAACTGATGCTTTCAGAGACCCTTGGACAGCAAGGTGATCAAACCAGTCAATCCTAAAGGAAATCAACCCTGAATATTCATAAGAAGGACTGATGCTCAAGCTGAAACTCCAATACTTTGGCCATCTGATGTGAAGAGCCAACTCACTGGGAAACACCCTGATGCTGGGAAAGACTGAAGGCAGGAGAAGGAGGTGACAGAGGATTAGATGGCTGGATAGCATCACCAACTCAATGGACATGAGTCTGAGCAAACACCGGGATATAGTGAAGGACAGGGAAGCCTGGTATGCTGCAGTCCACGGGGATGCAGAGTCAGACACGACGAGCAAGTGAACAACAACCATTCAACCCACTGCATGTATCCATCAATGAAGGTGAAGGTGAAGTTGCTCAGGCGTGTCCGACTCTTTGAGACCCCATGAACTGTAGCTTACCAGGCTCCTCGGTCCATGGGATTTTCCAGGCAAGAGTGCTGAGGTGGGTTGCCATGTCCTTCTCCAGGGGATCTTCCCGACCCAGGGATTGAACCGAGGTCTCCCGCATTGTAGGCAGACACTTTACTGTCTGAGCTAAAACGAGGATACCTAAACCCTTTCCCAGAAAGCTACTGGCAAATGTAACTGTCAAAATGAGAGAGAAAGCCAAGAGAAAAGAAGACATTTAGTCCCAGAAACAGAGGTTACTGCACAGGAAAGAGACAAAGGGAATTCCCAGGACAGTGATAAAGCAGAGCTGAAAGACAGTGCATACCAGGTAAAAAAAACAATCAGTTTGGATTGTAGCAGGATGACCATGAAGAAAGTAGTACTGAGAAGGGTTTAGGAATTGTTTTTGCAGAGTGTAGGAAGGCTTTGGTGCATAAACTAAACAAATGAGAAGAGGCAGCCATTAATTCCAGGAAAACAAAAGCTATAAGGAAATAAGTTAAAGAAAGAAAATAATATTACCATGCATTACTTTGCACAGCAGTGAACAATGTTTACAGTGAATATTGATTTAGCCAAAATATGAATATATCATATTAGAAAGACCAAGTATTAGATGTATGGGGGTGAAGGAATGCTAAGAATGCCAATTCTGTATCTTCCATTAAATATAATAATATTGTGAGATAATATAAATATTATTTAATATATGGAGGTAAATACTAGTAGAAAGATCTATTACTTTGGGGTGAGGGAATGAAACAAGGGGTAGAGGCAGATGGGGAAGGACACTGGCTATTTTATTTTGAAACTGTGTTCCTATTGCTTTGAAAACAAAATTAAACAAAATATAATGATGCAAAAAAAAAAGAAAAGGTTTTGAGAAAAGAAATTTGTTCAGGGCCATGACACAGTTTATGGCACCCGACTCCTGGAAAATCCCATGGATGGAGGAGCCTGGTGGGCTGCAGTCCATGGGGTCACTAAGAGTTGGACACGACTGAGTGACTTCACTTTCACTTTTCACTTTCATGCATTGGAGAAGGAAATAGCAACCCACTCCAGTGTTCTTGCCTGGAGAATCCCAGGGACGGGGGAGCCTGGTGAGCTGCCGTCTACGGGGTCGCACAGAGTCGGACACAACTGAAGCGACTTAGCAGCAGCAGCAGCAAGACACAGTTTAAAAATATTTGTCACAATGTCTCAAAGTTTCTAATAGCTTGCAGGAGTATGGAAATTCTTGAAACAGGGTTCTTTACAAAAAAAAAAAAAAAAAGTAATGTTTCCAAAATCATAAGTCTGCCTAAGGAGTCAAAAACAAACAATAAAACCACACACACCACCACCAGCACTCCTGAAGTACGCTAACAGATCCACCCTGTTACATTTCTATAACTCTCCCCAGCTTCGCTTAATGTAACACTGCTGGCTCCTTTTCACTTTTGAACTTTATAACGTCACAACCATAAATAACCAGTGTAACCAGGTACAGGAGTTCAAGATATAATCCAGACTGGTATCTGGGAAGATACCTGCCAGTGAATCCAGTCTGTAGGTGAATGGACTCTGAAGATTGCACAATATTAGGAAGATGAGATTAAAAGCCTGTGTTCTGAATACACCCAGAGAGGGACAACGAGCAGCTTCCATAAACGCTCTTCTGTCAAGCTTATATGAGGAGAGGAGGAGAGGCTATTAGGGAAATGTGTGGCATCAAGGGTGCCAGGACAAGGTGAAATGGGAAAGGGAAATCTTATTCTCTACTTAATCAATATCCTCCTTTATCCAGTTCATTAACATCTCACTCACTGGCACACCAAATCTATTTCCACTTTGGCCTTCCCTCCTCCTCTTCAGTTGCCTTGAAAGTCCACCTACTTCCACGAGACACAGGCTAAACTGCTCTTATGTCCTAAATGAATACTGGCTACTTTGAAATTCTCCCCACAAATCCGGACAGCCACTTAATTACAGCTGTTATACTTTGTATAACTGGCAATGACAAACAGTCTAAATGGACGAGTTTAGAATCTCTACATTGTCATGCTAATCTTATTTACTTATTTCCTTGAGGTCGTGTGTCCATCTGAATTGTAAACCTTTAAAAGATACAAAGATAGCACCAGGTACAAATAGGTACTTAATGTTTTCCTATAAATGTATGAAAACAAACATTTTTCAAAGAAAGAAAATGTGCCAGAGTAATCACTGGTGTGGGGTAGGTAGCTCTAGAAATAAATTTTTAAAGCCAAGCCACTTTGGTTAACATCTCAAGCAGTTTTTGACCTTGTCGCAAATTACTACCACATCTATGATCACTGAAGTAGGAAATTCGAAGGTCAAGGGCAAAAAAGCAAATGGTAACAAAGAAAATACAATGATGCCACTGAAAAGAACCCTTCATATATTTTCATAACTCATGAAAAAATTAATCCCAAAGCAAAAACAAATGCTTCTATTAAAAGTTATTTTGAAACCAACAAAGAAAAGGGGGAAAAAAAAAACTTTTTCCTTTTCCATCAGCTCTTTCTCATTCCATGCTGCTTGATCTTTCTCCAATTCTTACAGTAAAACACTCTTATCATGAGTGAGGACAGTCTGTTAAGACTTTTTAACTTAAAAGTATAAATGCCCAATCATAGCATTCAC
Source organism: Redunca redunca (assembly GCA_006410935.1). Classification (NCBI taxonomy): domain Eukaryota; kingdom Metazoa; phylum Chordata; class Mammalia; order Artiodactyla; family Bovidae; genus Redunca; species Redunca redunca. Next base: position 1,272,549 of record SJYQ01000220.1, on the reverse strand, counting down.
GTCTTCATAATTACTTCTGACAAACTTTAAAAGGCAGCACACTTTATTTATGTAAGTGAGCACACTTACATAAATATGCAAAATGTGAGTCCTTTTGATATTCAGAAGATAGATCAAATTCAAACAGCTTAGAAAACTTTTGTCAAAATTAGATAAAATGGCAACTTAATCAATAAACTTGAAGAATACTTCAACTCTAGAAGAGCATGAAATTCCTAAATGCTCTTCTTGCCAGAGTTTCTACTGTTTTCCCAAAATACAAACAAAAACTTATGATAGAAACTCTAGTTTCCTGACTGAAGTTCTCTTTGTTGGCAACAGAAAACAAGCCTTCAAATACAACTATGTACTTTGCTTTAATTTAAAAAGTAAATAAGCCCTTTTGAGAGTAAAGCACATTTCAGAACCTTTCACTTGGTACAGTAAAAAGAAAGCTATTGGGATTCATAGGTCAGAGGGCTGGAGAAGTGGAGCTACATGCCAAGGATCATGAAAAGCATTTACATTCTTTATCTCCCAACCAGCTGAGTATCATCAAAGCTGCCTCAGCACAAGGATGAGTTTTCATCATACTTCCTAAAGCTCCAATTCTTCATTTTAGAAATTATGCACCATGTCAATTACCACTGTGGGTTAACAGTCTCAATTGAAGCTGTATCCCTCACTTGGCCTTCTATTCTACAAAATGCACAAAACACAGGATTTCAGATAGAAGACCGTCCTATCTCTAAAAAATTTACCTAAATCTACCAGTTCCTGAGTTTTAACGGCAAGGCCCTGACATCTGTAACTGGCAACTTCCACACTGAGTAAGTAAGTCATCATGAAACATAAGAATACAGAGTTAAAGTAGGCTGTGGACATGTGGAAATCTTAATAACATCTGAAAAGAAAAAATATTAGTTCTATAGTATGCTTTTTTTTTAAAATTTGGCCGCGTCGGGTCTTGGTGTGGCACGCGGGTATAGTATGCTTTTCAGCCTCCAAACTCTAAGAGCTGACATCTATGTGATGTGCTGAATCCTGTGTAAGAGTCTTACCTGTTTGGCTTTCGAGCTCTTCCCAGCACAATTCCTCTCACTTGTACTTCCGTCCATCCCTCTCAGAACACTGATGAAGTCCTTCTTGGAAACCGAGGCTATCAACTTAGCTCGTTTTCTAATAGAGCCTCCAGCTTCTTTAACCTTTTCATCTACATTCTTTTGATGCTTTTGAACGGCATTAAATAACTGCACCACACCCCTATGGAACACAAATGACCAGAACAATGTCACTAAATAACAATTACACTAGAACACAAACTCTTGAGGACAGGCGTAATCTATTTTCACTGCTCAGAAAAGAGGCAATCATCTAATAATGCGCTCAAGTGAAAAGCACGTAATAAATCTGAAAAGTGAACGTACATTTCAATGAAACTGAATATATGTATCTGAATAAATACATGTGAGTTGATCTGTGGTTTTTCTCAGCTTCAATCTTTCTAAATCAACTTCTGAACAGATACTTCTCAAAATCTAATCATATAATGGCTGAAGACTTTAAGTGCCAATGGGATAAGCACAGGCTTTACAGTTAGCTATCTGATTATCTGAGCCTAGAAAGATCTCCTGGATCTTGATTTTACCTGTAAATGGCAAAAATAATACTCAAGAAGCTTAGAAAGTATTCAGCTACCTTATCTGCAAGTCTTATGATATAAAACTAATTTTTTAAAAAGTTTATTTGGAGTACTTTGTTCTGAAGTTAAATTCATTGAAATTCTGAACACTAAGACTTGTAGTGTCCATTACAGTAGTCACAGGCTACAGGTAACAAGTGAACACAGGACATACGGCCAGAACAATGTTGCAGTGTGCTCCAAGTTTAAAATACACACTAGATTTTAAAGATAGTATGAGAAAAAAAAATTTAATTTCATTAATACTTGTATTTATTACATGTTGAAATAATTTGAATATATTGAGTGAAACAAAATTTATCATTGACTTTAATTTCACTTTTGTTTTTACTTTTTTCAAGGAGGCACTCAGAAAATTTTAAGTTGCACATTGTGGCTCTCACTGGATTTCTAGTCGATTTCTACTGGCCAGCCCTGCTTTACGCCATCGACACCCCTTCCAGCTCTAAGCTTCTATCATCTATTCATGTTCCTGCTATAATCATCATCAGTGCAGGCGATCCACCACAGGTGCTGAGCACCCCTGCACGTTCTTGCTGGGTTCTGAAGAGCACAACGCCTGCTCTCTACCAGGCTGTTTCTCAGGGTTGTGTCTGCGGTGCGCAACCTTGAGAGATGAGGTAATGTCTTCCCCCAGACAAAGAGCAGGCTTGTTACCGTTCCCCATAAAAGCAACGGATCCCCAGATACAGAGTTCCTCTCCTGTAACACAAACCACCGCACGCACAGGCATCTGTCGAGGGCACCTGCGCCGCCCCCGGGGACACAGGGAACCAGTGGGAATGTGAAGCTCTGGCTATGGCTTCAGCCGTGAGTAACAGTTCTTTGTCTCTGACCTACAAGCGTCTTGTCCTCTGCCAGAATCCAAGAAACCTTACCAACCTAGCTTATTTGTTTATAAGATGGGTAAAATTCCATACGCTTCACAGCAGGGCTGGGAACACGGTGCCGAAAGGGAGATGCCCAGGGTATAAAATGTAAGGGGCACTTACTCTCTGGCACCAATCCTGTACTCTTCTCAGCTCTGCGTGGGTATTAATTCATTTAATTCTCAGAGAAATCCTATAGCATAGGTATAACGTTCTCACTTGTTTCCACGGATAAATAAACTGAGACAGAAGGAAATTAAGTAACTGCCCGGGGACACCCAGCTAGTAAGTCAGTGCTGGGATCAGTTAGCAGTCTGGCTCTGCTCTCACTCCCTCACCCATCCGGCCTCACTGACTCACCATCCAATACCCAGATGGATTGCTGTAGGCAGCTAGGAAGTTAAAAGGGATTTCACTGAATGTAACTGTTGTATTCTTTAAACGGTAATCCAACTGCTACCTCCTTCATGGAGCCGTCCTCAACTCCATACGCAATCTCCCATCAGATGTTCCCAACACACAGGACACACCTTTACTCCTAAAGAGACCAGAACTCCCCCCCAGATAAGTGGCAAGGACCATGCAGCAGCCTCCAGATTCTGGGCACAGACAGCATCAACTAAATGTTGGCGTCAATATTAAAAAAAAATGCTGAGTGAAAGGAGAGCACGAAGCTGCTATAATGTGTAATTTGTTAGGTCATAAGTATAGTGCAAGATAACAAAAACAATCACCTCGTGCCATAAATTTAGATAAGCATCCTAAGAGAAACGCAGGTAGAGGTCTAATGTTCTCGTGACCATAAAACACAAGATGATCCGAAATAGGTTCGTACCAAATACACACTTAGCCCATTAGACTCTTGCCTCACGAGACCTCCAAAATCTGTGGCTGAATCCAGTATTAGGCAGGCAGGCTGAGATATAAATCACTTGGCTCTGACCAGGCAGAGCTTAAGAACCACACTTCGTCAGAAATGGATCACTACAAAGCTTTAGTGCACTTAGTTTTTAAAGGGCAAGAACACTGTCTTACCTTGTAGCAATTCTCTGAAGATTTCTCTCAGTTTCTTTGTCTTTGACAACATCTGGCTTTACTCTGCACATCATTTCCCATTCCCGCTTCTTATCAAGCTGTGTTATAAATAGTGTTATGTGAAAGAATATTAGGCATTTTTGAAAGTGCAGCACACTTTGATATGATACTCTGTGAAAGGACAAAGGTAATAAATCATTCGCGATTTAGTTTGTCATAGGGCCTTTCAGAAACCCACCCTTTCGGGGGTCCGGCTCCAGGAGCCTGCGGTTAGCGCTCGGCGTGTCATGTGAGAGGCACCAAGTGAGCAGCCGCAGGCTCTCCGACAGCAGGGGCCTGGAGCACCGCCAGTGTGCGGGGCCAGGAGGGCCAGGCTGGGGGTGAGGGAGCCCGGTGCCCAGCCTGCCATCGCCAGAAGCCTCAGAGGGCAGCATCAGCATGACGGCAAACCACCCTCTTCCGTAACCAGGTGTTTAAGCACCACTTCTCTTTATTTTTAGAAATGACTTCCCCAGGGGCCGGAATTATTAAGCACTTGTATCAGCTTTTAAAAGAACAGCATGGTGGCCTACTAGCACTGTAATAGATAGAGCCTATTTAAACAGTGACTGTTCTTCTTTCCTCTTATGGCACATCTGACCACTGTCCTTGCCGTATATGGCTTATCAGTCACAAACTACAGCAAGCTGACTCTCTAAGTTAATGCAGATATAGAAACGGATTAGGAAATAAGAATATCCCACACACAACATCATCTCACTCAAAACTGTTCTCAGGGGGTTTCCTGATCTCAGGTCCTTGATTTGACACACTTGCTTCTCCAGGTCCCCTGCTCAGGTCAACATATTACCAAACATCAAATATACTGAATATGATGAACTAATTATCAAGAAGCTGGTAATAAACATCAAAATCAGGAAGAACCAGTGGGAAAAGTCTCCTTTTATCTTTTCCTTTTCTTCATTCATCTGATCTCTCACTTTGTATTAACGAAAACATCTGTTCACGGTAAAACCAAATCTTTGCTCTTGCTATATTCTGAAGCCTTTTTAAAGAAACAGATTCTTCCCCAAATCAGATATTTTAACTATAATGAAATTCATTGTCAGATTATACCAGAAATAAAAAACCTTACTTTTAAGTTTAAAACAGTCAATCCTTAATTATCTCTTGTACCGAGGGGATAACAGGCATGCATGATCCCCAGGTATTTTTTAACTCTGAAATGTATTTCTTCACCTATAATTAGAAATAGGTAGCCAATATTCTGGAAACCAATAATACTTAACATTAAGAAACAAACACAATTTACACAGACTCTACCCAGAAATATACACTCAAGAGCATTTGTGGCTGCTGTGTCGTCTTCCTGGTATCAACACGCATGCTTTCATGCATTATGTGGACAGCATCAGCTCCAACTCAAAGCTTTGGCCTAGAGCAGAGTCAGGAATTTCTTTCTGTTGGCTTTACAATGTTGTTCTCTTACTGGAACATTGGGACTAGGGGTAATTAAGGATTCTGATATTTTTAAAGCCTCCTCTAGTTTTTGCCAGATTAAAAAAAAGAAAAACAAAGGTTCAAATTTTAAGTTGAAAAGCTATCAGTAAGACTTAGAGACAAAGTTGATCTTAAATAAAGTACAATGAGAATATTGAATTAGTCATAGAGTATGTTCTGTTTCAAAGGGCAGTACTTGAAAAGTTCCATCTTTATACAGCCTCCAACAGAGAGCACCCAGTATTAGGAACAAAGAAAACATTCATCCTGAAACAAGATAAGGGGATGGTGAACTTAAAAGCAAACAAATGCCACCTGAAACTTAAGTTTTCTCTCCTTTTTACATATAAAGTATCTCTTGGAAATGAGTACTTTTATATCGTCAGCATGACTATAGAAAGTTATTTTTCTTTCATTAAAAAATAGTATCTATTTCAGCAGCCAAATAGTTTAGACACATTATTGTCCTACTGTTCATTTATTATTGTTTATCTTTGTAATACACACAACAGCAAACTTAAAAGTCCAACTTCTGGCCTTTCATTAGCAGACAGCACCAGTCTAGCTTCTTCTATCAGTGGTTTAACAAAAGATATAATGAACTCTAGTTTGTCCATCAGTAAAATAGTTTGTTTTCAGAACTGCAACCAACCCTGTCAATGACATCATCACAGATTTACAGCATAAAATAGATTTTAAGCTAAAAGTAACTAACATGATTCTATTAGTTCAGAGTTAACTTTATTAATAAAGTTAGCATCTGAACAGTTAAGTTGAATAAGATATTCAAACCCAGGAGTCACTGGCACAGGTTTAAGAACTTGACTTTTAAAAGGACAGATTTCCTTGGAGTTCACATTTTTATTGTTTTGTTTAGATGAATAAAAAACATGCTCAAGAGAATGATTCAGACTAGGTTTCTGAACACAACCTTGGTTATTCACTCACAGATAAAACACAAGTTACGAACTGGAATGCTAACTGGACAAACACTGAAAGGAGCAATCTGGTACCAGTGAGAACCAGCCTTGACACCCCAATGTAGGTAACAGTTGGTGGGACACACCTGTTTTCTCTTCTCGAGTCTCTCTTGCTTTAGCTTCTCTTTTTCCTTCTCCAGCTCCTTGTTTCTGACCAGGATGGTGGGTTTGCTTTCGGGAATCTTCTTGTTCAGGATTCTAGCCATGGCATCTGCCCAGCCCGCATTCGTCCCCACACTGGGCTCTGCAGAACTGTCACTGTCATCCTCTCGGGGTTCAGCTCCACCTTCGCTGTCAGCTTCTACTGCTTCATCACCGGAGGGAAGGTGATCTTCTTCCCATCCACAGCTTCCTAGAGAACCTAACAGTAGAAACAAGCTAAGCTTAATACTGGAGGCAGAGTTCGGGAAGGCCATGGTGAGACCCCCCAGGGGCCTTCCTAAGGCTAATGGCTCTCCATCTGTCTCCATTCTTATTTCCAAGTCCCACAGCTGCCATTATAGTGGAGGATGGCAGGACCCTCCATCCCACCGTCACCCACCCGCAAAGACCTGGCCGGGCCATGTGGACAGGGGAGGCCGCCACAGCGTCCGCAGCCAGGGCCCAGGGAGCGGAAGTCAATCCACCAGCCTCAGGGCATCCTGTGGTCAATGTGCTCAATCAACAGATGCTGCCATGGGGCTGCTGCAGGGTATGCTCAAACCCACAGGCTTTTAATTGTGTTACTAAACTACTGGAAGAGACTAACAAATATTAAAACAAGTAACAACAAAAAACTTTAATCTGTCAAGAAAATGGAATCGTGTTTCCACAGCACAGAGAAGTCAGGGTAAGTTCTCTGAGGGCTCTGGCCCAAATGTTTAAAATCCTGAATCCTGGTACAGAAAAATCTAAACACTTGTTTCCTTTTATAGAATCTGCCTATAACATTAATAAACTGGGTTTATTAATGGGTTGCAACATTTTTGAAAAAATAATCTAATGAAGTGATATGTGCCCAAAATTTGACTGCACTGCTGGATGGCCGAATGAAAATATCAAGTTTTGAGAGAAGGATACAAATTTGGACACTGTGGAGTTGTACCATGCAGAACCACTCAGAACCACCCAAAGAAGCATACACATGAAACTATGTCATCTGTAAGATTCAAACGGCTGAGATCAGAGGAGTGGCCTCGCTTGAAAACCAACTTGCTGAGAACCCCTTAAGTTTTGCAGTCTGTCTCAAATTCTGAATCTCACTGTAGTTTAACAACAAGAGCACAAATGCCAGTGAAATCTGTGTGCAACTATATGATCCCGAGCCTTCTGAAGAGCTTCTGCTTTGCTCTTCAAAAACCTGTGGAACTAAATTAGGAAATACTTCACAAGCAGTTTTATATTAGCTCATGGCTACGATCAAAGAGAATGGAACGGACAGTATAGTCAGCTCTTACACTCTGAGTGATCTCCCTAATCTCTTGAAGTCATGAATTAAGACAGAACTGCTGAAAAGACTTGACTTAGCTAGTCATCACTACACTTGCTTTTTGGTATTACGTTTGCCTAATATCTTTGTTTCTTTGATTGCTGAGAACTCATGAAACAAAAGGATGGAAAACTAAGTATTTAATACATTTCAAAAACAAAAATTTGCAGCATATTAGAAAATGGCAAAAATATATAAAACAAATCAGTTTATACATATGAGTCTCAAGCAGAGGAGTAAAAAGGAAGTATCTTCAAAAGTAACAGAACAATACATAAAATTAAACAGAGAGCAAAATAATACTTTAAAAAAGCATGATCTTACATAAAGTATGTTAATGATATCAAAAAAATTAAAGGAAATGATAAAGAAGCAAGAATCATTAATAATTCTATTGCCCTAACGTGTTGTGTATTTAATAAAGAAAAAAAAATTTTGAAAGAGAACTTAATTTGACACATAATTTGAAGCCTCCACTGTATCCTATATGCCTGGCAAATTTAAATCTGAGAACGTGACAAGGATGTGACATGCAGACTCAGGTGATATAAAAACACTCACTGCCTGCAATGTAAGAGAAAGTAGACAAATTTTGCCAAACAAAAGCTGAAAGCACTACCATTCAATGAAAATCTGTGTGTCTACTATATACCAGATTCCAGAGCCCAGAAGTATCTCCTAGGACCAGCATTCCCTGGAAAGTACATTGAGAAACAGAGTCTGGAGAATGTAGTTAAGTGAAAAACATGTATGTTAATACGGAATATGTTTATTCCTCAGAGCCAGCAGCACTGGAGAGGTACTAACAACAAAATAAACAATTCTTTCAAAAGTACTTCTTCTAGGTATGCATTCATCTAAACGTAAACAGGCACAGTGGTTTGTGCCAATGAAGAATCTCTGAGTGATCAGCAGCAGAGGTCTTTACTAGTTCCTGGTAAAAAATGTCAAAACTGCAATACTGACACCTAGTGTTGTGTCCTGATGAAGTCACACACAAACTGCAGTGAATTTCACATAGTCACCTACACTGTAAAGGCAGCCCAAGACTTTCTGGTTGTATAAGCCACTGCAGTTCTCCATTCCTAAACCTGGGCTATTTTTCTTTGGTGTGTTTCTTAGCCAGCTTGACTACAACAACATGCATGCTACGGACACAATAAATTCATGAAGTTTTATAACACCATTTCATACAACCTGCACTTACTCCAATTAAAAAAAAAAAAAAATTCCAGAAGAATTTGCTGCACTCATGGCTTTTTATTATATTTTTAAAAGGCCCTAACTCAGAAGTTTTCAGTCATGAATTCATGACCAATGGAAATGATGGTATTTTTTAGAAACAAATTTAAATACGTCAATGTTATGAGGTCAACTAGCATATTACAAAACAAAGTTTTCTTCTGGAATACCAAAGCGAATCACTACACAAGTCAGAAAATAGAACTGGCCCTTAAAAATTTACTGTGGCCAATGAAGACAAATTTTTTTGAATTTACCACAAACTGATATTCAACAGAAGTGGGTGTAACCCAGGGATCTAAGGGCCCCAGATAAGCAAAAAATTCCTTTGAAGTCCTGTGTGTTATTTTAAACATTAACTCTAAGTTTGCATTCTATTTTAAAAACCTGGAAATTAAGGAAGAGTGACAAAGAATGCTTACTGGAAGTAATAACTAATGGTTCCAACAGAACTTTCTGCGTTTATGGAAATGTTCCCTTATCAAAGCTGCCCACCAACCACAAGAGCCTAGTGGGCCCTTCACATGTGGCTAGTACAATGAAGTCACTGAATTTTTTTTTAACTTGACAAAGTTTTAATTCCTTCAGCGTGCCTAGTGGCCACCACATTGGGGAGGGCAAGGTTAGACTTCTGAGGTAACCAGGTAGGGAGAGGCACCTCTCCATCTCTGGCTGCACTTTCCCCAAACTTCCACCAGCCTTTCAAACTTGCCATCTGTCCCTCATCCCAGATACGGTGAGCTGCTGGAGGAAGTGAGTTATTTTCCTTTCACTTTGGGACTGGGATAAAGTTTTTTAAAAAATTCACAGTCCTTCAATATTTACCAAGTACTCATGAATGAAGATGAAGGAAGGAGAAAATGAAAAATCTAGATTTTCCCCTTGAAGAAGTAAAATATTTAGTAGGATACATAAATCAGTTAACACCAATAGAAAATTGTGGTTTAAAATTTGTAAGCGTTCTTCTAATAGAAAAACAACGAAGAGAACGGTTTAGGGGTATCTTTTACAAACATGATTTCAAGTTATTTCTTAAAGGTAAAGAGCGAGCCTGAATGACAAAAGAAGGAAAAAGCCAAAGAAGTAACATTCTACGATAAGGCCAACCGAAAGAGGCATGGGCAAGATCACTGAATCGAGAACCGAAACATTCTAGATTTGAGTCAATGCTCTGGATTACAATTACAATTGTAATCATCACTGTGATACTCCAGGCAGAAGAAACCAGCATGTGCAAAATGCATGGGGATGTTGAAGAAGTGAAGTGGCTCAATCGTGTCCCACTCCTTGCGACCCCATGGACTGTAGCCTACCAGGCTCCTCTGTCCATGGGATTTTCCAGGTAATAGTACTGGAGTGGATTGCCATTTCCTTCTCCAGGGGATCTTCCCAACCCAGCGATCGAACCCAGGCCTCCCGCATTGTAGACAGACACTTTACCGTCTGAGCCACCAGATATCTATAAAATATAAAGAAGTTCACATAGGCTGAAACTGGAGATGTGGGAACTGAACGGTAAGAACTGGATGTGAAAAGCTGGTTAGTTTATATAAATAAGCCGGTCTGATTTATCATCCAAGAAAAAAAACATACTCAAGCCCCAGGTTCTGCACTATAGGTGTGTACTTCCAGTAAGCAACCAAACTGCTACTGCTATTTTCACCTCCCACTTACCTCAGATCCCTCCTTCTAAGAACGTTTCTCTACTGGATTAAGAAGGTATTTCTTTTAAAATGCAATTATGATCTGGGAGCACTAAGGACACTGCTTAACCTTGATCTTCAGTTCAGCTCAGTTCAGTTGCTCAGTCGTGTCCAATTCTCTGCGACCCCATGAATCGCAGCACGCCAGGCCTCCCTGTCCATCACCAACTCCTGGAGTTCACTCAAACTCATGTCCATTGAGTCAGTGATGCCATCCAGCCATCTCATCCTCTGTTGTCTCCTTCTCCTCCTGCCTCCAATCCCTTCCAGCATCAGAGTCTTTTCCAATGAGTCAACTCTTCCCATGAGGTGGCCATAGTACTGGAGTTTCAGCTTTAGATCAGTCCTTCCAATGAACAGCCAGGACTGATCTCCTTTAGGATGGACTGGTTGGACCTCCTTGCAGTCCAAGGGACTCTTAAGAGTCTTCTCCAACATCACAGTTGAGAAGCATCAATTCTATGGCGCTCAGCTTTCTTTACAGTTCAACTCTCACATCCATACATGACCAGTGGAAAAACCACAGCCTTGACTTGACGGACCTTTGTTGGCAAAGTAATGTCTCTGCTTTTGAATATGCTATCTAGGTTGGTCATAACTTTCCTTCCAAGGAGTAAGCATCTTTTAATTTCATGGCTGCAGTCACCATCTGCAGTCATTTTGGAGCCCAAAAAATTAAAGTCTGACACTGTTTCCACTGTTTCCCCATCTATTTCACACCTTTAGAGTTTACTCTAAATCAAACAGAACTTATAAAAATTTGAGATCAGTTAGTAGTGATTAAAGAGTAAAGACATAGAACTCAGGCTGCCTGATTCAATCTTAACTCCAGACACAAACCTACGTGACTTTTCTGAAGGTTTTTACCTTCTCAACCTTAGTTTCCTCGACTGTAAAAATGGCAATAAAACAGTACCTCCTTCATGCAGTTTTATGATAATTAACTCAGTTTCTTAAAAGAGTGCCTAGCCCATAAGAAACGTTTACATGTCAATGACACCCCTCCCGGCCCTCCACCCCAACACCCTTCAAGACATACATAATGTGGCTGCAGAGCAGACAGGAACAAAGAACAAACAGCTCTGGTGGCCGGAATCTACAGGACATATGAGGTGCTGAATGGGAAGCTTTACACGACCTGTTACAGCACAGGGGTTAAGCACTCAGAATACAGGATAAGCAGACATGGAGCTATGCCCCATTTCCATTACTTCCTACTAGCATAATCTTGGAGAAGGCGATGGAACCCGACTCCAGTACTCTTGCCTGGAAAATCCCACGGACGGAGAAGCCTGGTGGGCTGCAGTCCATGGGGTCGCTAAGAGTCCGACACAACTGAGCGACTTCACTTTCGCTTTTCACTTTCATGCATTGGAGAAGGAAATGGCAACCCACTCCAGTGTTCTTGCCTGGAGAATCCCAGGGATGGGGGAGCCTGGTGGGCTGCCGTCTATGGGGTCGCACAGAGTCGGACACAACTGAAGCGACTTAGCAGCAGCAGCAGCAGCAGCATAATCTTGGGCAGTTACTTAACCCCTCTGTGTCTCAGTAATCTGGGAACAAAAACAGTACCTACCTCACTAGGTTGGTATGATGATTAAATGAGACAAAACAGGAAAAGCACTTAGCACAGCTCTAGCACACAGCAGGCATTAAACAGATGACAATAATCAGACAACAGACAAGGAGACTAAGAACCTAGGAGCCAGAGCAGGGAGGCATCCCCAAAGTTCTAAAAAGGACTGACAAAAGACAGGGGGAGGGGGAATAAATTCTCCTTCCACTATAATTCCACCCAGTCTTGGCTCTCCTCTAACACATACTCCAGGGGTTCATGGTGAGCAAGACACCTTTGATTCTGTTTCAGAAGCGGTCGATTGTCTCTGTCCTACAGCTTCCCAAGCACTCTAAAACAATGATGAATATTAACTAGCCAGCAAGTGCTTAGGGCTAGGTACTATTTAAAGTGCTTTTTACGCATTATCACTTCATCCTCACAACACTCTCTGAGATGATATTATTATTCTATTTACAAGGAGAATGCTTCTGAAGCTTAGAAAAGTTTTAAAAATGTACAGAGTCACAAAGTGAACAAGGTGGGATGACAGGGTGCTGATTTCTAAGGCACTATACAAAGCTCTGAATCCAAGATTCAGCTCAGACTAAGGTAACTGAACTAAAGCCGAGAGTAGCCACAATATACTGGGTTGGCCAAAAAGTTCATTTGGGTTTATCCTACCAAAAACCTGAACAAACTTTTTGGCCAACTCAATAGCTTAATAAAGCTTGAATTAAAAGAGGAATTTCTCTCTAAGCCATAGCTAACCAGAATGGCCAGTGCTCACATCCCATTCTCATTTTGCCCGAAGTCATACAGAGCTCCCCAGTCCAGGTATTAAAACATCTGTTCTATCATGCCATGTGTTCTTTCCTGCCCTTTACTACTTAATTTAGAATATTCAAAATTGATACTTGAAAACTTTTTTTAAAAGCATTTACCTGTTTAAAAAAAAAAAGAAGTTACTCAGATTTCCATAAAAATAACCAAAAATAATGTGAAAGTTTTGCCATGGGACAAACTGTCGGATGTGATTACTATATGCTATCTGGGCAAACCAGACAGAGCCTGGAAGTAGTCTGTTTCCTGAGCCTGTTCTATAAATTGCTAAACTACTCAAGTAGGACTATGATATACTTCATTTCTTAGGCATGTTCCTTTGCTATTTTAAGTAACTTAAATGATGCAGGAGGTTATAAGCTACAGTTTGATGAAAAGTCTACTTATCTGCTAGGTTATTACATCTTAAATACTGCTTTGTAGTTTATCAAAAAAGGAAGGGATTGCTCCTAGGACCTTCTAAACTGGACTGGCATCTAGTCTTGATTTAGAAGTATATGGCCGTTATTCAAATATGTGACCAGAATAATTCAGAAAAAAATGAAATTAGCATTCCTCCCTGCTAGTTTATAGACATATGGGCACGTGCTCTGAGGGAGCAGTCAATCACTCGATGGCACTGGACCGAGGCTTTTTTCACATGGGTTGATTTACTAACTATAGAGCTTTTTTTTTTTAATAAAGATTACAATCTTAAGCAAGTAGCCATTGCATATAAACCTCCAACAGTGCATAAATTCTGTAGGTCTGAGTAATTCAGTAACTCAGAGGTAAAGGTTACCACTGTTGTCGCTTAGTCACTAAGTCCTGTTTTGCAAGCTCGTGAACTGTGGCCCACTGGGCTCCTATGCCCCAGGATTTCCCAGGCAGGAATACTGGAACGGGTTGCCATTACTGCTCCTTATAATACTTGATATCATCGCCACTGTTTTCATTTTTTTCACCGGAATTGATCTACTGAACGGGAAGGCTGTGTTTTTTATTTAGACTACAAACGTAAGAGCCAAGCATACACAGTATCTAAACCACCACCAAGGTATTAATTCAGTAAATCTGAGTAGTTCCAGGTTAACTCATGTCAGGGTGTCATCCTCTCCTTTATAATGCTTGGCATTTATGTATTACTTGAATGCTGACTACAGCATCTTACCTTACACATCTCTCTGATTTGGGATCATTCACAATTTCACTACGACCAAAGTTCAAACCCTACTGAAGAGTATTACAATTTACCAAAACTTACAGTCTGAATCATTTTGCTAGCATTCAAGTTTATATCACATATAACTTCTGCTAATCTGTAACCTCAGTGATATCCAGTACATGAGAAAAGAGTGTAAAAATCACATTAAGAGAAGTTTCCAATTTTCTAATAAATGGATATCGAGTACTACATCACATATCAGGATTCATGCCAAGTTCTGAAACACAGCTTTTACCAAAGCTTTAAGGTAACAGAACTAGGAAACTTCTGCAAAGTCTGACAAACAATATCCAAGAGTTTTACACTCATGAAAGCACAATTTTCTACCTTTCTTACACAACGTGTCAAAAGAAATTAAAGCCAGAAGATAAAAAATAAAAGTGCAACAACACATGGGGTATACTTGTGTGTAAGTAGCATCTCACTGAAGGAAGCTGCTTCCAAATGTTGATATAAGGCACATCCTTATCTATTTTTATGAACCAATTAAAATTCAAAGATAAGTCTCTGACTCAACTTCCTGATAAAATGAGCTGGTACACTTCAATAACAAGGCTGTAATGTGCACGCTGATTCCTCATGTGTCTGAAGTCCACTTCAATCACTTGCCTTTATAGTCTCTCAGAATCCAGCCTCTGTGAATTTTTGATAACCTAATATAGTTCTGCCATGACCACACGTACACAAATATCTGAACTAGAAAAGCTATTTCTGGGGACTTTTCTGGTGGTCCAGTGGTTAAGAATCTGCTTTCCAATGCAGGGGACACAGGTTTGATCCCTGGCAGGGAGCTAAGATCCTACATATTGCGGGGCAGCTAAACCCACTTGCTGCAATTAATACTTGAAGCAGCCAAATTAATAAATAAAAATAAATTTAAAAAAAAGAGAAAGCTGTTTTTATGTATCACTTTTCCAGAAATATCTGATTTCACAGGAGGAAAAAAAAAATCCATTTCTTTATATTAAATAGAAAATTCTGAGTTAAACCAAAGGAAAACATCTCCATCCAAAAGGCCTATATTACTGAATTTATTAAATAAAAGGCCTTTTATTATTTGTCTTTATTGGAGACACATTCTAAATCCTGAAATAAAAGGCAGAGGGAGACAACTAAATAGAAATCTAGAGAAGCTGGTCAAGAGAAAGTGAAGGAAAAAAAGAGTAGCTAGTGGGCCAGCATAAGCATGGTGAGGAGGGAGGAGAGCAAATGTGCTCAAGAGATGAGGAGTTCAGATACCGTGTCCCCAACAAGCCAGGGGGCAGCAAGACGTGTGCCCAGAGGAGTAAACAGCCGTCGGGTCACATGCAGATCACCAGTGCACAGTGACACGGGCCATCCTCCTTATTCACTGGCTTCTGCTTTGAGGATGAAGTCATGAATTCAGCCTGGCAAATATTAAGTGCACCCTATCCACAGGCTTCCCTGGTGGCTCAGACAGTAAAGCGTCTGTCTACAATGTGGGAGACCCGGGTTCGATCCCTGGGTTGGGAAGATCCCTTGGAGAAGGAAATGGCAATCCACTCCAGTACTCTTGCCTGGAAAATCCCCGGAGGAGCCTGGTGGGCTACAGTCCACGGGGTCTCGAAGAGTCGGACACGACGGAGTGACTTCACGTTCACATTCATCCACAGAACAACTAGGCAGAGACAATCCATGATTGTCAAAATCACTATCACTAAATAGAACCACTATTAATGCCTAATTTTACCACTAAAACATGATTGAATGGTTAATTACGGAGTAAGGAAGACAGAATTAAGAGATAACACCTGGCATCTATGGACTGAACAGTTTTCCGCTGAGAGGCTTTCCACTATAATGGAAAACAGTATCTCCAAGCCTCTGTCTCCTCATCTGGAAAACAGACAGGCCATCAGCTCCCGTGTAGGCTTACCTGAGGAAATTCTAACCTCTTTTCTGGAGAAAGCTCCGGCTTATGAACATTGCTGGTATCAAAGGCTGGAGGGCTTATTGGGTGGCCAAGAGATGGGACTAGCAGTTTTGTTAGATCAGAAAAGATGTCACGATCATGACTCCAAATACTTATGAGTAGGCTGTTATTTCGAAGAAGGCAATGGCACCCCACTCCAGTACTCTTGCCTGGAAAATCATGGACGGGGGAGCCTGGAAGGCTGTAGTCCATGGGGTCGCTGAGGGTCAGACACGACTGAGCAACTTCACTTTCACTTTTCACTTTCATGCATTGGGGAAGGAAATGGCAACCCACTCCAGTGTTCTAGCCTGGAGAATCCCAGGGACGGGGGAGCCTGGTGGGCTGCCGTCTATGGGGGTCACACAGAGTCGGACACGACCGAATCGATTTGGCAGCAGGCTGTTGTTATTTAGTCGCTAAATAGTGCCTGACTCTTTGCGAACCTATGGACTGTAACTCACCAGGCTCCTCTGTCCATGGGATTTCCCAAGCAAGAATATTGGAGTAGGTTGTCATTTTCTTCTCCAGGGGATCTTCCCAACCCAAGGATCAAACCCACGTCTCCTGCACTGGCAGGTGGATTGTTTAACACTGAGCCACAAGGCTATGGTATTTATTTTATGGTTGCCATGTGCCAACCATTAAATTAAGTGTTTTACATACATGAGCCCACTGAATCTTCACAACAATCTTGAGGAGACACTATTACCACGTCCATTGTATGGATGAGGGAACTGAGGCAAGTTCCCTCCTAAGAAGCCCAAAGTCCCTCTGAATGGCAGTACAAACACAGATGCCTCTTATACAACTGAGAAAAGAGTGATCATTTATTTCTGGAGATAATACACAGATTTGAGGAGAAAAGAAAGGATGGGAGAAGAGAGGAAGGAATGAAGAAGACTACAGTTATCAACGACAGAAAGAGTGCTATAAAATCTGACCACAAAATCACCCCTTAGTGATCAAACCTTCAGTTCAGTTCAGTTGCTCAGTCGTGTCCGACTCTTTGCGACCCCATGAATCGCAGCACGTCAGGCCTCCCTCCTGTCCATCACCAATTCCCAGAGTTCACTCAAACTCATGTCCATTGAGTTGGTGATGCCATCCAGCCATCTCATCCTCTGTCACCCCCTTCTCCTCCTGCCCCCAATCCCTCCCAGCATCAGTCTTTCCCAATGAGTCAACTCTTTGCGTGAGGTGGCCAAAGTACTGGAGTTTCAGCTTTAGCATCAGTCCTTCCAAAGAACACCCAGGGCTGATCTCCTTTAGGATGGACTGGTTGGATCTCCTTGCAGTCCAAGGGACTCTCAAGAGTCTTCTCCAACACCACAGTTCAAAAGCATCAATTCTACGGCGCTCAGCATTCTTCACAGACCAACTCTCACATTCATACATGACCACTGGGAAAACTATAGCTTTGACTAGACGGAGCTTTGTTGGCAAAGTAATGTCTCTGCTTTTTAATATGCTGTCTAGGTTGGTCATAACTTTCCTTCCAAGGAGTAAGTGTCTTTTAATTTCATGGCTGCAATCACCATCTGCAGTAATTTTGGAGCCCCAAAAAACAAAGTCTGACACTGTTTCCCCATCTATTTCCACTGTTTCCCCATCTATTTCCATTTCCCATGAAGTGATCGAACCTTAGGGAGTGGAACAAAAACCTGTCTCAATACCATGGTCTGTTCATAACCAATTCTTGCTTAAGATTCTGTGGCCCTGCTCTTTTACTTTTCAGAAAGTTTTGTTTTGTTTGATCAT
Source organism: Redunca redunca (assembly GCA_006410935.1). NCBI lineage: Eukaryota > Metazoa > Chordata > Mammalia > Artiodactyla > Bovidae > Redunca > Redunca redunca. Next base: position 1,254,775 of record SJYQ01000220.1, on the reverse strand, counting down.
TTCTGTCCTCCTGGTTCATCAACCGTTTTTCTGACCCCCGTTAGAGGTCAGAGAAAAAGCTACAGAGTAAGCTCCAATAGTGGTTGTGTCCTCTATCAACTTATCAGCTTATGCACTGCGGGAGCAAGGTACAAACTCTCTACATCTCATTTTCTTACAAGTAAAATGAGCATAATATTTAAAATAACCCTGTCTTACAGGATTGTTATGAGAATTAAAGTGATACAGTACCTATTATTATGAAAATTAAAGTGATACAGTACCTAAACTATTATCATTACTACCTAATTCCTCTAACAGGAATATACCCAAAATTTACAGTGCTACAAATTTATTTGGAAGTTGGTTGTCTAGAAAACTGAATGCTTTCCTTCTGAAAAACATTTCAAGTGGGGACCTCCTCTCTGTCTTCACTGTACTTTTCTAGTGCAATCCCTAACAGAGCTTTGCAACTTGGCCTAGCTGTTCTGGCACTCTATGGCAGTCACCATACAGTTAGCAGTGATACTTATAAAGTGGCATTCTCTTGCTTAAAATGTGTCAAGAGCTCCATATTGCCTACTAATAGAGAATCCAATCTTCTTCATATGGCACACAAGGCCCTTTACGATCTGGCTTTATCTTGTTCCTAGTCTCAATAACACCTCTGAATAGCTAGAGCCACAGCCAACAACTCATTTCAACCTAACTAGCCATGTGTTTCAGGAGACTACATGCCACTGTGCGTGCTTTCCCTATGTCTGAGAAAACTGTGCTCTCCACCCCCAGACTTAGAAAACTAAGGCCCTGATGAAATGATTCCTTATTTATTCAGCAAGAAAACCTACTTAGTATCGAATGTATAAGGGAGACCCCCTAAGAATAAAGATAAAGAAGACATGTTCCAGCACTTGAACAACTTGTATCCATAAGGAGAAAGACACATTAAAATAAAAATAATCATACAGCATGAGGTTTATCTATAAGACAGAAAGAAGCAATGCTTTGATTGCGTTCTACAGGATATGGAATTCTCTGTCTCCATCCTTATTGTTAATTGGACCAGGATCATGAGAACTACCTTTGTAACTACCTCTTAATATATTAAGGAGCAATCTCTGAGCAGGAGAAGGTCAGGGGTCCTCTGCGATCCCTTGTAACCCGAGAAGCCAGTGCCAAGTACGATGCTAAAGAGTAGCAGCATGTACACACCATAGCTGAAAGCCTCAAAATACATTTCCTTCCTTTCGGTATAAACGTCTCTGAAAGACATCTTTATCAACCGCTTTTATTTATTCTACTTTAACCACCTACGGTTTCCTCACTAGTATCTCATCCCTAATTCCCCAACACACGCACGCACCTACTACACAAGAAAATTCAAGTGTACCAGCCGTCTTCCTCTCTCCGCTTTTCCCTCCTTGCTACTTATGAGCCTCTCTCGGATTTTCCCTCCTTGCTCCCTAGGAGACCCAACTCATTCTTGTATTTTAGATATCGCCCTTCCTTTCGCCCCTACTGTAAGCCTCTCTCTCTCTTTTTTTTTTTTTTTTT
>SJYQ01000220.1:1208293-1252983 GCA_006410935.1 Redunca redunca | reverse complement strand
TTTTTTTTTTTAATACCCAAAATTTCTAAAGGGGGAGGGAGCACACTTTTTCTTTGGGTGCTGTATCTCTGCTTCTTTTAACTGCTATTACTATGTTTTTTAGAGTTCTCTTCACTTACTAGCACAGTCCCTAGTTATTCCGATCCTCTGTGGAATCCACGGGATCTTCCCAACCCGGGGATTGAACCCAGGTCTCCTACATTGCAAGCGGATTCTTTACTGTCTGAGCCACGGGTGTGAAACTTATATTAAAATTTATAATCAAATTCCTAAGTGGTAACCATCTCCTGATTGGCCTTGACTGATACAGTTAGAATGGATGTTGTGATGGAAATGTTATCAGTACCCAACTACTGTCCCTGCCAGACTACAGCACTGTTAAAAGTTCCACCAAAGCTTATTCATTTTTGGAAGAGTGGGAGGTATTAAGAGGGCTTCCCAGGTGGCAGCGATAAACCATCTGCTTGCCAGTGCAGGAGACGCAAGAGACTCCAGTTGGATCCTTGGGTCAGGAAGATTCCCTGGAGTAGGAAATGGGAACCCATTCCAGTGTTCTTGCCTAGGGAATCCCACAAACAGAGGATCCTGGTGGGGATACAATTAATGGTTTTGCAAAAGAGTCCTCTCACAGGACTGACTAACATTTTCACACCATGTTCATGGATCAGAAGATGCAACATTGTTATCACTTCTTCCCAAAGTGATCAATACAGTCAGTGAAATTTCAATCAAAATTCCAACAGACTTTTTGTGGAAATTGAAAAACTGATTATAAAACCCTTATGAAAATTCAAGAAACCTAGAACAAAAAAATAAATGCAAAAAGAAGAACAAAGTTCAAGAGTTAGCACCATATAATTTCAAAGCATTATAAAACTACAGCTACCAATACAGTGTAGTATCACCATCAAGTAGACAAATAGATCAACAGAACAAAATAGAAAGTCAGAAAATAAATACATACACACATATATATAGAAAATTGATTTTTGACAAAAGTGCAAAGTCAAATCAACAGAAAAAGGACAGTATTTCCAACTAGTGTTGTTGGAACAATTGGATATCTAGATGCGAAAGATGCACTTCAATTCATACACAAAAAATTGACTCAAAATGGAGTAGTAAACATACAACTATAAATTTTGAAAAAGAAACCAGAGGAGAAATCCATTGTGCCCTTGAGTTAGGCAAAATTTTCTATAAAAAACCATAGGAGAAAACCACTGTGTCCTTGAGTTAGGCAAAGTCTTTGGTACAGCACCAAAAACATGATCCACAAGGGAACAAATTGAAAAATTAGACTTCAGCAAAGTTAAAAACCTGCTCTTTGAAAGACACTAGAGAATGAAAAGTCACATCAAAAGAAAGCAGGAGTAGCTGTATTAATTTCACACCAGCAGAATTCAAAGCAAGAAAAGTTATCAAGGATAAAAAAGGCCATTATATAATCACAAAAGGATAATTCTCTAAGAAGACATAACAATTGTTAAGTGTATTTACCTAACACCAATTGTCAGACTATGTAAGACAAAAGCTGTTAGAATTGCAAAGAGAAGTGGATGAATTCACCAATCATAGCTGGAGATGTCAACACACCTCCATCAGAAATGGAGAGATTCAGGGGGCAGATATTCAGGAAGAACACAGTTGAATTCAGAGCACCATCAACCAAAAGGAAGTAATTGCTATATATAGACTCCATCCAACAATAGCAGATTTCTTCTCAAGATCACATGGAACATTCACCATGATAGATCACATTCTCACTGTAGCCTGCCAGGCTCCTTTGTCCATAGGGATTCTCCAGGCAAGAATATGGAGTGGATTGCCGTGCCCTCCTCCAGGGGATCTTCCCAACCCAAGGATCGAACCCAGGTCTCCCACATTACAGGCGGATTTTTTTTACTGTCTGAGCCACCAGGGAAGCCCTAATAGACTTAAAGAAATAGAAATGATGCCATGTCTGCTCCTGGATCACAAAGGAATTAAACTAGAAATCAATGACAGAAAGATAAATGAAAAATCCAAAAACATGTAAAGATTAAACAGCAAGCTTCTAAATAACATATGAACTAAAGAAGAAATCTTGAGAGAAAAATTAAAATATTTTGAACTAAATGAAAAACAACTTATCAAAATTTGTGGGATACAGAAAAAAGTAGCGCTTAGAAGAAAATTTATAGCATCAAATGCATACATTTATAAGCATATACAAGAAGAAAGCTCTAAAATCAATCATCTAAGTTTCCACCTTAGGAAACTAGAAAGAGAAAAGCAAATTAAATCAAAATAGAAGAAAAGAAATAATAAGAATTACAGCAGGAATCAATAAAATTGAAACAAGCATCTCAAAAAAGAAAACTGATGAAACCAAAAGCTGCTTCTTTGAATAAGTCTCTAGCCAGGCTAAGAAAAAAAGGAGTTCAACAATTACTAATATTAGAAACAAAAGGACATCACTAGATACTATGAATGGAAAAAAGATAATGAAATAATGCAGTGAACAACTCTATGCCCACAAATTTGATAACCTTAATTAAATGGAACAATTTCTTAAAAAGTGTTTTCTCCAAATTCACACAAGACTAGACAGTCTGAATAGGCCTCTCTCTATTAAATAAATGGAGTAAATACCCGACCTGTCTCTTGAGAAACCTGTATGCAGGTCAGGAACCAATAGTTAGAACTGGACATTGAACAGCACACTGGTTCCAAATAGGAAAAGGAGTACGTCAAGGCTGTACATTGTCACCCTGTTATTTAACTTACATGCAGAGTACATCATGAGAAATGCTGGGCTGGAAGAAGCACAAGCTGGAATCAAGATTGCTGGGAGAAATATCAATAACCTCAGCTATGCAGATGACACCACCCTTATGGCAGAAAGTGAAGAGGAACTAAAAAGCCTCTTGATGAACGTGAAAGAGGAGAGTGAAAAAGTTGGCTTAAAGCTCAACATTCAGAAAACTAAGATCATGGCATCCAGTCCCATCACTTCATAGCAAATAGATGGGGAAACAGTGGCTGACTTTATATTTTGGGGCTCCAAAATCATCCCAGATGTTGATTGCAGCCATGAAATTAAAAGACACTTACTGCTTGGAAGGAAAGTTATGACAAACCTAGACAGCATATTAAAAAGCAGAAACATTATTTTGTCAACAAAGGTCCATCTAGTCAAGGCTATGGTTCTTCCAGTAGTCATGTATGGATGTGAGAGCTGGACTATAAAGAAAGCTGAGTGTCAAAAAGTTGATGCTTTTGAACTGTGGTGTTGGAGAAGACTCTTGAGAGTCCCTTGGACTGCAAGGAGATCCAACCAGTCCATCCTAAAGGAGATCAGTCCTGGGTGTACATTGGAGGGACTGATGTTGAAGATGAAACTCCAGTACTTTGGCCACCTCCTACAAAGAGTTGACTCATTGGGAAAGACTGATGCTGGGAGAGATTGGGAGCAGGAGGAGAAGGGGACGACAGAGGATGAGATGGCTGGATGGCATCACGGACTCGAGAGATGTGAGTTTGAGTGAACTCCGGGAGTTGGTGATGGACAGGGAAGCCTGGCGTGCTGCAGTTCACGGGGTTGCAAAGAGTCAGACACGACTGAGCGACTGAACTGAACTGAGCTAAATAGAAAATAGCAGGCCCAGTTGTGAGTACCATTATGGATAGAATTGGATTCTCAAAGTTCATAAGTTGAAACTGTAACTGCCAGTATGACTATATTTAGAGACAGAGCCTTCAAAGAAATTATTAAATTTAAATCAGGGCTTATGAGTGGGCCTCTTTGAGCAAACTCCAGGAGATAGGAAAGAACAGATGAGCGTGGCATGCTGCTGCCAATGTTTGGTAGCAAAAGACTCAGACATGACAGAATAGCTGAACAACAATGAATGAGTGGGCCTCAACCCAATAGGACTGGTGTCTTTAAAAGAAAAGGAGAAGACAGCAGTGATGTATATACAGAGAAGGTGGCCACTTACAAGCCAAAGAGACTGGCTTCAGAAGAAACCACCCCTGCCAGCACCTTAAAGCCTCTTCAGTTCAGCTCAGTTCAGTTCAGTTGCTCAGTCGTGACCAACTCTTCTTGACCCCATGGGCTGCAGCACGCCAGGCTTCCCTGTCCATCACCAACTCCCAGGGCTTACTCAAGCTCATGTCCATTGAGTCAGTGGTGCCATCCAACCATCCAACTGTGAGAATATAAGCATGTGTTATTTAAATCACTGAGTCTGTGGTATTTTGCTACAACAGCCCAAGAAAACTAATTTTACTATTGCTGTTGTTTAGTCACTAAGTCATATCCGATTCTTTTGTGACCCTGTGGATGGTAGTCCACCAGGGTCCTCCGTCCATGGGTTTCCCAGGCAACAATACTGGAGCGGGTTGCCATTTCCTTCTTCAGGGGGTCTTCCCTACCTAGGGATCAAACCCACATCTCCTGCATTGGCAGGTGGATCCTTTACCACTGAGCCACTTACTCTCACCTTGTATCTATCCTTTCTTAAAAGGAAGTGAGATAAATGGAATCATTATTTAGGTCAGTTTGTAATAAGTGAAGTTTTCTGTTCTTTGCATCCAAAAAGCATTGCACTGGATACACTACATGACCTTGGTCAAGTTGCTTTACTTTCAAAGAGGTAAATGTGTTTCAATTTCCTCATGCTAAAAATAAGGGAGCTGGACTAAATAAACTTTGAAACTTTTTTCAACTCACATTTCTATGCTATTGTAGAATATACTTCCAGGAACTCTTTGTTTTCCCAAACCATCCCCCCTTCATCCAAAATCTATGATTCAATACTGATATGCAAAGTTACTTGATAACTTTTCCAAAGTTATTTGATGGCAGTAATCTAACATTAATAGTAATAATAATAATTTTGGGTTCTGAACTCTGGGTGTTTTTTAGAGTATAGCAGAGTAGAAAGAATATAAAGATGAACATAAATTCTTCTGTGTAGAAAGAAGAATTTCTGAACACAGCAAAAGAGTCTTCCTTTGTGGGAAAAGAGGACTCATGGAATTTAGATGCCTCTGGAGATTGTCGCTAAGGACAGAAGAAATTACTTGTAATGATCTTTCATGTGAGTCACCTTAAGGCTTTTGAAATCCACTAAGGAGCAGCTAACTAAAACGCCATTTCCTCCAAACCAGGTAACTTTGATTTCTGAAGAAAAAATGTAACTCCCCACAAAGCCCATGTATTCCAAACTCCTGTTCTTATGGCTGTTTCTGAATTTTATCATCTTTATTTTAAGGACACATGTCAGGGTGTCCCTGGTGGCTCAGTGGTAAAGAATCCACTGGCCAATGCATTCAGTTCAGTGAATGAACGAAACTATTTTAAAATGGACTCATGCCTCTGAATCCTTTGGAATATCTTAAGAGGAGGGTAGCTTTCCCTCTGTCTTCTTCTCTACCACTGGACTTCTGCCAGTGACAGAATTAAGACCCAAGCAGTGGCTTCATTATTCGTAATCAGACTGAGGCATTGTTAGATTGCCTCTTTAGAAACACCCCTGTAAACAAGAAAGGGACAGATTATATCATTCAGTCGGTGTTAAACAACGAAGCAGGGGAGTACTGGCAAGACTAACAGGCATTATTTCATTTGAACAAATTACTCTTGGACTCCTGGTCTCAGAGCCCGCATTAGTAGGATGGCTACTATCATGCATCAAGAAGACATATTCCACCTTGCATAAAGCCTTTCCGTTAAACACTCACCTCCCTATGGGAGCTAACAGTCTCTTAGGCAATATTCATCAGCCATGACAAGATTTGCCCTGGATTTCTGAATGATCAAGCAACCATAAGATAAAAGTGGGCTTCCTCGATCCTTCTAGACTTTCAGACTCTCACTGGCGCTAGTATAAAGTGCATCCTGAACATTATACAAGGAACTGCTGCTTCCTTTCCATGGTGACAGCGGAACTCAATCTGTGCATCCTTAATAGACCATAGATACATTTGAAAGAGGCCTTAAGAGCTTGACTTTCTTATTTCATCCTTCTGAAATTGAATGGCTTCATCATCCAAGACAAGTGATTGTTTGTCCAGTGGTAAGGTCCCAGGCTCTAGCCTTCCCAGACATGATATCCGTTCATTCATTTATTCATAAAATATTTAGTGAATGCTTACTATGTACCAGGTTCTTTTTGAGGCACCAGGGTTTCCTCAAAAAACCAGCCAAAGTCCTTGTTCTTATTGACACTTACTTTCTGTGTGAGGGAGACATCAACAAATAAGTAAATAAAAAAATAAAATAAATAGCTACAGATAATAGTGCCAGGAAGATAGTAAAACAGGGTCATGTAATAGAGACTGATTTGGTGATAGGGTGATGGCTGGAGTGGAGTACCTTAGATAGAGGTCAGAGCAACTCCAGGGGATGACATTTGAGCTGGGATGTGAATGGTGAGACTGAGACAGTCATGTGGCAATCTGGGGAAAAATTTTCAGGAGAAAGCAAGTTCCTTTGAGGAACAAAAGTATAGTGAGCAGAGGAGATGTAGGACATGCTGGGATAGAGGATTAAGAAGAGGCCAGATGAAATTTGTCCTTATAGGTCATGGCAAAGACATTCGACTTTATGTCAAGAGAAGTGGGGACCCATGGTACTGCTTTAAACAGGGCAATAACAGGATCAGAACTCACTTCTCAAAGATGCTTTAAGTTCCTTTGGAAAATGCAGGGATCAGAATGCCAGTGCACAGACCAGTGAGGAGGCAACTCTAAAATTCTATGTGAGAAATAATGGTCATTCAGACTGGGGTGGAGATAAATGACAATCGACATAGTAAGGGTATATTTTAGATATGGAAATAGCTGTTGATGGTTTGGATATAGGAAGTGAGGGACAACAAATTAGAAATCAGGCCTAGATTTTTCTGTTTAATAGCTAAGTGGATGATGGTATCATTTGCTGATAAGGGGAAGGCTGGGAAGAACAGCTTTATGGGAAAAGTCAATTGTTTCTACTTGGACTTTTCAGGTTTAAGATCTTGACAGCTAAGTCAAAATGTTGAATAAGCAGTTGAATCTGAAGAGAGAGCCAGGGTTAGAGATATGAGGTCTAAAATTTGGTAACAAAAGACCTCCTATTGGTGGGTTTTAACATCCTGGGATGGTGGAGCTTTTCCAGGCGGAAGAGAAAAATGGAGGCTACAGCCCAGGTGGCAGGAACTCCAGTAGGAGATGTGGAGTCAATGCATGAAAATGTACAGCCAGAAAGTAGAAAGAATTTGCAAATTAAGAAAGCAAAGGAGGAAAGTGTTTCAAAAAGGAAGCAAGCATCAGCTTTGTTAAATGTGAGGTCAGGATAGATGGGAACAAGACTGTGTTCATAGGGTATTTTCAAAGTAGAAATCTCCACTCTGATCTCATCCATCTCAAAGAGATGGTGGGAACACCATGCGGGGGGAATATTTTCATCATCTCATTCAGGCTGAGAGGGAGGGATCGTGTCACTTCCGCAGAGGAGAACCAATGCCGAGGTGCAGGGAGACTCAGCCACACAGAGACCACGGCCCTCAGCCCAACCCCACTGCCTTTTCCCTGGGGTTCCCAGCACTTGCTGAGACTTGCCGACTCCCTGAGGGCACTGGGTAGGGAAGGCTGTACCAGGAGCCTGCCCTGAGTCTGGCCAGCACTGGTCATCTGTCATCCTTCCTGTTTGCAGACTGAGGCTCTCCTGCTGGCCTATTGGGCAGACACGGTGGTCTTTGAAGTCTACAGTGACATAACCAGACGCTTTGCTAGCAAGACCAACAGCCAGCTGAGCACCTTATCTCCTTTGGGATGTGAAGAGTGCTCTCTTTTCTCGGCCATGCCAGGAACTTGAAATCCAACTTTGCAGAGCCCATGCAGCCGTTGGCTGGAAGAGCCCTGAGTTCTCTGAGCTGAAGACTGAATCCTGAGGTGCCTTATGATGCGAGAGACTTCCTTTGAGTAAAACAGGTCAGGTGATCTGAACCATTTTGTAAGGCTTCTCACATGGCCATGGGAAGCTAAGATTTCCAGTGCTCTATTTACTAAGCCCTTGTACCAGGCAATGTGATAGGTGTTTAATAACCCCATTGTACAAATAAGGATTGTTGCTATTGTTCAGTTGCTCAATAGTGTCCAACTCTTTGCAACCCATGAACTGCATGCAGCATGCCCAGCCTCCCTGTCCCTCACCATCTGCAGCAGTTTGTCCAAGTTCATGACCATTGCATCAGTGATGCCATCCAGCCATCTCATCCTCTGACAAATAAGGATATAGCGGCTCAAAAATAATCTGTGACATACCCAGAATCAAGATTTTAGCTCTAGCAATTGTTGCTTCAGGTATTTTGAGTCTCTGTTACTTGATATACACAAATTTAGGATTGTTAATGTCTTCCTGGTGGATTAATCCTTTTATCATTATGTAATGTCTGTCTCTAGTGATTTTCTTTGCTCTGAAGTCCACTTTACCTGATATTAACATAGTCTGTTTTCCTCTGTCTTCCACTGTATCCACTCTACTATTGAACGAATCCAGCCTGCTTTTTATTTTGACTATTGTATTGGATTGGCCCAAAAGTTCATTTGGGTTTTTCTGTAACAGTTTTTAAAAACCCAAATGACCTTTTTGGCCAACCCAATGTTTTTCAGTTTTATAATTTCCATTTTTCCTTTTAAAAAATAACATAATTATTTCTCAAGATTTTCTATTTTTTTAGTTGTTTCAAAAAATCATAGTTATTGTTGAGACATTTTATGATGGCTGTTTTTATTTATTTTTAAAATTTATTTTATTTATTTATTTTTGGCCATGCTGTGCAGCTTGTGGGACCTTTGTTTCCCAACCAGGGATTGAACCTGCGCCCCCTGCATTGCAAGTGCAGAATCTTAAATGCTGGACTGCAAAGGAAGTCCCGATGACTATTCTTAAAATCTTTGTCATACTTCTAAGATCTGAGTCATCATCATCTCAGAGTCTATTGATTGCTTTTCTCACTCAAGGTGTAAATGTTCTTGGTTGTTATTATAATGAGTAATTTTTAAAATTTGTATTTTGGACAGTTAAAGTGTAATATTATAAGACTCCAGACCCGATTGAATATTTGGAATATTATAAGACTGGATCCTGTTTAATCTTCTTTATTTAGCTGAACATGCCCCTGTTGAGGGGTAACATAGGCCCAACTAGGCTTGTGTGTTGCTTCCTGCTGAATCCTCTGATCTCACCCCAGCAAAAGTAGAACTCATTCATGTTGCTTAGTTGTTTCTAAATGGAGGTGTCAGCTCAGCTCCCTGTTGAGCACTGCTGACATCAGCCACAAACTCTGTGGTGCTGGGCCCTCCGGACACTAGACCTGCCCTCCTCCCACCTCCCTGTGCCTTGTCCCACCTCCCTGCTGCCAGATGGGAGCGGACGTGCTGCTGTCTCCTGGGCTCTGCCGCACTATCCTGATGAGGCAACCAGAGCACCGCCTGGCAGAGTGGGGGACAGAAGGCAGCTCCTCACGTAGCCTTTGACACCATTGGCAGGCCTCGAAGCACTGCCTACTTCCATCAGGCACTGGAAGGAAAGTCAGCTCCCTGTTCTTTACACACCATCTAGACAGCATATTAAAAAGCAGAGACATTACTTTGCCAACAATAGTCAAGGCTACGGTTTTTCCAGTAGTCACATATGGATGTGAGAGTTGGACTATAAAGAAAGCTGAGTGCAGAAGAATTGATGCTTTTGAACTGTGGTGTTGGAGAAGACTCTTGAGAGTCCCTTGCAGTGCAAGGAGATCCAACCAGTCCATCCTAGATGAGATCAGTCCTGAGTGTTCATTGGAAGGACTGATGTTGAAGATGAAACTCCAATACTTTGGCCACATGATATGAAGAGCTCACTTATTGGAAAAGACCCTGATGCTGGGAAAGATTGAAGGCAGGAGGAGAAGGGGATGACAGAGGATGAGATGGTTGGATGACATCACTGACTCGATGGACATGAGTTTGGGTAAACTCCAGGAGTTGGTGATGGACAGGGAGGCCTGGCGTGCTGCCGTCCAGGGGGGTCACAAAGAGTTGGACAAGACTGAGCGACTGAACTGAACTGAACTGGACGGGAAGACTGGTACTACAGCCTTCGGTGGGGCAGATAGGAGTGGACTGAGGTGGGAGATCCTCTTCCTCCTGAGAGATAAGTCCTATTCCAGGATCACAGAACCCATACCTCTAGGGAGAGGGCACCAGCCCTGGTGTTTTCAAGAAGCATTTCAGTTCATTCTGATGTTCATTGAGGGTGAGAGCCGTGAGTCTATGCAGCTGCAGAAGTCACCAGTGATGATAACAGGTGCTAAATCCATGATGAATGAGGTGGAGGCTGAAGGATGACAAAGCAAGGTGAATGGGAGCAAATGTTTCAGGACAGTGTGGCTCTAAACGTTTAGCATTTATTTTTGGTTGCACTGGGTCTCCGTTGCTTTCTCTAGCTGTGGTGCGAGGGCTTCTCACTGCGGTGGCTCCTCTTGTGCTGAAACCCGGGCTCGTAGGCACGCAGGCTTCGGTATTCGCAGCACATGGGCTTTGATTGCTCCAAGGCAGGTGGAATCTTCCCAGACCAGGGATCGAACTTGTGTCCCCTACCTTTGCAGGCAGATCCTTATCCACTGTACCAGCCGGGAAGTCCCAGGAAGATGTGGTTTTAAAAAGGAGAAGCGGGTTTGGCAAAGAGGAGCAGGAAAAACACTTTGGCCACTTTAGGTGTGACAGGGGAAAAAAAAATAAAAGCAGCCTCCCTATGAGAGATTTCTAAGGTCAGTCAAATTTCAGATGAAGAGGATGTAAATGGAATCCTGATGGAAGAAGTTGAGACATAGGAAATTTGCTGATGGCAGGATTTGGTTGGTGTAAGGCACGGGAGGAGGGTTTGAGAGGATGGCAGAAGAGAGAGTGCATCAGATCAGAGATTTTCCAAGCAGCACAGGACAAGTGTCTGGGTGAAAATGGATGATCTAGAGGTCTCAGGGGGTAACTGGGGGGAAAAGGGAGACACAGTCATGCTGGAGCTCATCCGATCACCAGCTAGTGAAAGGAGCAAAATTTAGATACAGCTCAAGAGTCTATTTTTGGTAGACATGGCTCACTGAGCAACTATGAAAACCTGTAGCAATCTAGGCCAGGGGCCATCTCACCTGGGAAAAGTGGTCTGCTGGCTTGAGGGTGATACTTTCTCATACAGTCAGGGCATTCCCTTGTTGCTACCTTACGGTAACTCCCTGTTTCCAGTCCACAGGATATTTCTCTTCTCTCCTTTGTCACTGAAAGGTATTCCCCTCTCTTCCCAGCAACTTGCTTATCATGCTGTAAGTCTCAGAGTCAGTAAAATACAAAGGCCTAGATACCTGTTTGCATCCAAAAAGAGGGGAGGATTGGACTTCCTGGCGGACCAATGTTTACAGCTCTGAGCTTACACTGCAGGGGGTTCGAGTTCCATCTCTGACTGGGGACTAATATCCAGAATGTCACACAATGCCCCTAAAGTAAATTAATAAATAATTTTTAAAAAATAAAAAGAAGGGAAGAGTTTAGAAGGAAGAACACAAATTAATGACTCAAAATTATCTGGACTCACCATACAGAAAATACTTTGTTCAGACAAATTTAATTGAAAATTTAAGTGAAAGTGTTAGTTGCTCAGTCGTGTCCCACTCTACTACCCCATGGACTGCAGCGCTCCAGGCTCCTCCATCCATGGGATTCTCCAGGTAAGAATACTGGAGTGGGTTGCCATTTCCTTCTCCAGGGGATCTTTCTGACCTAGGGATCCATCTGGGTTCTCCTGCAGTGCAAGCAGATTCTTTACCATTTGAGCCACCAGGAAAGCCCAAATAAATAATTCTTAAAAAATAAAGAGGGGCTTCCCTGGCGGCTCAGTGGTTAAAGAACCCACCTGCCAATGCAAGGGACACAGGTTCGATCCCTGATTGGGGAAGATCCCATGTGCAACTAGGCCCGTGTGCCACAACTAGTGAGCCTGTGGTCTAGAGCCCGGGAGCCACAACTACTGAGCCCACTCGTTGCAGCTACTGAAGCCCTTGTGCCCTAGAGCCCGCACTCTGCAACAAGAAAAGCCACCGTGCTGAGAAGCCCGCGCACCGCAACTGGAGAGTAGGCCTCACAGCAGCAAAGACCCAGCACAGACAAAAATAAAATTATTTAAAAAAAAAAAAAAATAAAGAGAAGGAGGAGTCTAGAGAGAAAAACATAAATTAATATCTCAAAATTATTATCTGGACTCACCAGACAGAAAATACTTTGTTCAGGCAAATTTAATTGAAAATCTTCCTTATAAAGAATCCTTATAGTGCTTACTGGAATCTGAAATTATCTTATGTATTTACTGATTTGATTCAATCAAAAAAATATTTGGGGGATACTTTTTATATGCCAGATGCTCTCCTAAGTGCTTAAGATATGGCTAAGGCTAAGAGTGGGGCTTCCCTGATAGCTCAGTTGGTAAAAAATCTGCCTGCAATGTAGGAGACCCTGTTTGATTCCTGGACCAGGAAGATCCTCTGGAGAAGGGACAGGCTACCCACTCCACTATTCTTGGGCTTCCCTTGTGGCTCAACTGGTAAAGAATCTGCCTGTAATACGGGAGACCTGGGTTCAATCCCTGGGTTGGGAAGGTCCCCTGGAAAAGGGAAAGGCTACTCACTCCAGTATTCTGGCCTGGAGAAGTCCATGGAATGCATAGTCCATGGGGTCACAAAGAGTCAGACACGACTGAGCAGCTTAGGACATTCTTCTTGTGGAGATTATATTCTTATGGGACTGAGTGAACAAAATCTCATCAACCATCAAGAAATAAACAAGGAAGTTGCCAGTTAATGAACCTCTAACAGGTCATTGATGAAATTTTTACCACGTATGGTAAATGCTACCCCTTGTCCCCTCTCCAGAACTTAAGGTCTTGCCTCAAAAGCCTAAATAGGTTTAGGCGAATCTTGTCCATTTCCTCCTCAATCATGTTTATTAAGGTATTATTTACATGCACTAAAACTAACCAATTTTAAAAGTACAGTTTAATGAGTGCTTGAATAGAATCATGTCAGCACAATAATTAAGATACTACCCTAAAATGTTCTCATGTTCCTTTGTATTAGGAGAAGTGAAGTGAAGTCGCTCAGTCGTGTCCGACTCTTTTCGACCCCATGGACTGCAGCCTATCAGGCTCCTCCATCCACAGGATTTTCCAGGCAAGAGTGCTGGAGTGGATTGCCATTTCCTTCTCCAGGGGAACTTCCTGACCCAGGAATTGAACCCAGGTCTCCCACATTGCAGGCAGACGCTTTACTGTCTGAGCCACCAGGGAAGCTATTCCTTTGTATTAGATCCCCTCAATCGGCCACCAGGACCTAACAACAGCTGAACTCTGTTTAGACACCCTAGTTTTGCCTTTTCTACAATTTCATATAAACAGAAATGTGTAGTACATGGGCTTCCCAGATGGCACAGTGGTAACGAATCTGCCTGCAAAGCACGCAACAGGGGTTCGATCCCTAGATTGGGAAGATCTCCTGGAGGAGGAAACGGCAATGCACTTCTAATATTCTTGCCTGGAAAATCCCATGGAGAGAGGATCTTGGCAGGCTACAGTTCATGGGATCACAAAGAGTTGAACACAGCTGAGCAATTGAACACAAAGTACATAGTCTTTTGTATTTAAGTTCTATTTTTATTGATCTGTAATTATAATTTCCTTAACACCATTCCATTGATTCAGTAAAGATGACCACAGTTCGGTTCAGTCGCTCAGTCGTGTCCAACTCTTTGCGACCCCATGAATCACAGCACGCCAGGCCTCCCTGTCCATCTGATTCCTAGAATGTTGACGTTCACCCTTGCTGTCTCCTGTTTGACCACTTCCAATTTGCCTTGATTCATGGACCTAACATTCCAGGTTCCTATGCAATATTGCCCTTTACAGCATCGGACCTTGCTTCTATCCCCAGTCACATCCACAATTGGGTATTGTTTTTGTTTTGGCTCTATCCCTTCATTCTGGAGTTATTTCTCCACTGATCTGTAGCATATTGGACACCTACCAACCTGGGGAGTTCCTCTTTCAGTATCCTTTCATTTTGCCTTTTCATACTGTTCATGAAAAAAAGATCTTCAAACAGGAGATAGCAAGAGTGAATATTGGCATTCTAGGAATCAGCGAACTAAAATGGACTGGAATGGGTGAATTTAACTCAGATGACCATTATATCTACAACTGTGGGCAGGAATCCCTTAGAAGAAATGGAGAAGCCATCATGGTCAACAAAAGAGTCCGAAATGCAGTACTTGGATGCAATCTCAAAAGTGACAGAATGATCTCTGTTCGTTTCCAAGGCAAACCATTCAATATCACAGTGATCCAAACCTATGCCCCAACCAGTAATGCTGAAGAAGCTGAAGTTGTAGAAGACCTACAAGACCTTTTAGAACTAACACCCAAAAAAGATGTCCTTTTCATTATGGGGGACTGGAATGCAAAAGTAGGAAGTCAAGAAACACCTGGAGTAACAGGCAAATTTGGCCTTGGAGTACAGAATGAAACAGAGCAAAGGCTAATAGAGTTTTGCCTAGAGAATGTGCTGGTCATAGCAAACACCCTCTTCCAACAACACAAGAGAAGACTCTACACATGGACATCACCAGATGTGTCAACACCAAAATTAGATTGATTATATTCTTTGCAGCCAAAGATGGAGAAGCTCTATACAGTCAGCAAAAACAAGACTGGGAGCTGACTGTGGCTCAGATCATGAACTCCTTATTGCCAAATTCAGACTTAAATTGAAGAAAGTAGGGAAAACCACTAGACCATTCAGGTATGACCTAAATCAAATCCTTTATGATTATACAGTGGAAGTGAGAAATAGATTTAAGGGACTAGATCTGATAGACAGAGTACCTGATGAACTATGGAGTGAGGTTTGTGACATTGTACAGGAGACAGGGATCAAGACCATCCCCATGGAAAAGAAATGCAAAAAAGCAAAATGGCTGTCTGGAGAGGCCTTACAAATAGCTGTGAAAAGAAGAGAAGTGAAAAGCAAAGGAGAAAAAGAAAGATATAAGCATCTGAATGCAAGTTCCAAAGAATAGCAAGGAGAGATAAGAAAGCCTTCCTCAGCGATCAATGCAAAGAAATAGAGGAAAAGAACAGAATGGAAAAGACTAGAGATCTCTTCAAGAAAATTAGAGATACCAAGGGAACATTTCATGCAAAGATGGGCTCAATAAAGGACAGAAATGGTATGGACCTAACAAGCACAAGATATTAAGAAGAGGTGGCAAGAGTACACAGAACTGTACAAGAAAGATCTTCACGAACCAGATAATCACAATGGTGTGATCACTCACCTAGAGCCAGACATCCTCGAATGTGAAGATGACCACATTCAGCAAAGATATAATGTCTTTAAACTAGTTATTTTAAAGCCACCTGCCCCAACTTTTGTAAATTACACAATAAAGTACTGTAGGCAAATATTCATATAATGCCAAGTGCTATGACAGTGAAGGCAGAGATTTTGTTGTTCTTATTCCTAATCTTCTCATTTGCCCCATGATGTCACACACACACACACACACACACACGAGTAAGAGAGCATTTGAGTGCTGTAATATAATATCCACTTTACCTGGGCTTAGCAAAAAACATGTATATTTTTGGCACAATAAGTCAAAGTCATTAATATATTCATAAAGCTTTGAAAAAATATAAATTAAAACTGGAGTGACTTCTCAGCTTGTATAGATTCACTTACTATTTCTATGTTTTCAAAATGGAATTTGTTGTATTTTTACAACAAATTAAATTTTCACTGTAATAATTTTGAAGAGGATACATATAAAGAAAAATTTATGTTTATATTTAAATATAATTTGGAGCATAGTTGTATTTATTACTTCTCTACTAAATGTCATATAATAAAGATTTTGTCTTCAGATTCTCTGCCATTTCACTGCATCATTTCAACACTGAATGTGTTTTCCTCTTTGTACCTGGAAGGGATGCTAAGCACAGAGGACTGATGCTATTACCCTACAGAGTTTTTCAGTGTTTATTTCTTATTGAATTTATGGGGATTGGTAGCACTTGCTGGGTTCAAAATATGGACTCAGCATGTGGCACAATTCACCACTCAGCCCTCAGACTTCTTTGTCATAGAAAACCAGGATTCTGTTTCCTGAATCTCTGATTCACAGAGGGTCATAACAAGAATCTTGACATTTAGACAATGGAGAGATTTGTCTAGCCTTTCAGTCTTGTTCTGAACACTTGCTGCCTGGTGGTGTGAGAAAAACATGCCTATTTTCAGAATGATCCCAGGCCTGTGCAGAAAAGGATGCCAATATGCAGTGTCTGGAGACTGAGTTCTCTAAAGAGGGGACAAATCACCAAAAGCCAACCTCCCCTTTCTCAGCAAGGGGATTTGTTTCTCTTTTCCCTCTCGTGGTCATATACAGCTATGGAGGATTAAAAGAAGCATGTAATTGTGTGAATTCTTTTTCTGTTAATAATTTTTAAATTTTTTCTGGCCACGTGGCTCTGTGTGATCTTAGTTCCCCAACTAGGAATCAAACCCGTGCCCCTGACAGTGGAAGCATGGAGTCCTAACCACTGGACCACCAAGGAAGTCCCCAGTCATAGGATTTTAATGCCTGACAAAACCTTAGATGTATGAGACTCGAGTGGGTTGATACTGACTACGACCAAGACTACAAAGGGAGAGGAACTGTCCAGCACTCATAGGCCTGACTCTCAGCTCTGTATACTTTTTTCGGCACCAAGTTGTCTCTCCATGGCTAAGAAGGTTGTCCTTTTCAGGCTCTACTGAAATATTAACTTCCCAGTTTTTTGGACTCCACTGCTTTGAGTGGGCTTCCCATGTGGTGCTAGCGGTTAAAAGACAAACAAAAAACAAACAAACAAACAAAAAACCCTCCTGCAATGTAGGAGACACAAGTGAAAGTGAAAAGTCGCTCAGTTGTGTCCGACTCTTTGCCACCCCATGGACTCTATAGTCCACGGAAGTCTCCAGGCCAGAATACTGGAGTGAGTAGCCTTTCCCTTCTCCAGGGGATCTTCCCAACCCAGGGATTGAACCCAGGTCTCCCACACTGCAGGCGGATTCTTTACCAGCTGAGCCACAAGGGAAGCCCAAGAGATGCAGATTCTGTCCCTGGGTCGGGAAGATCTCCTGGAGAAGGTTATGGCAACCCATTCCAGTATTTTTCCCTTGAGAATTCCACGGATAGAAGAGCCTGGCGGACTACAGTCCATAGGGTTGCAAAGAGTAGAACACGACTGAAACAACTTAGCACATACTCAACTTGAGAAGTACTGACAGA
Organism: Redunca redunca; assembly: GCA_006410935.1. Classification (NCBI taxonomy): domain Eukaryota; kingdom Metazoa; phylum Chordata; class Mammalia; order Artiodactyla; family Bovidae; genus Redunca; species Redunca redunca. Next base: position 1,235,598 of record SJYQ01000220.1, on the reverse strand, counting down.
TTTCATTTTTTTTTGAGCTCCAAAATCACTGCAGCCATGAAATTAAGAGACACTTGCTTCTTAGAAGGAAAGCTATGACAAACTTAGACAGTGTATTAAAAAACAAATGCATCACTTTGCTGACAAAGGTCCATATAGTCAAAGCTATGGATTTTCCAGTAGTCATGTATGGATGTGAGAGTTGGACCATAGAGAAGGCTGAGCACCAAAGAATTGATGCTTTCAAACTATAGTGCTGGAGAAGACTCTTAAGAGTCTCTTGTACTGCAGAGAGATCAAACCAGTCAATCCTAAAGGAAATTAACCCTGAATGTTCATTGGAAGGACTGATGCTGAAGCTGAAGCTCCAAGCCTTTGGCCAGCTGAACGAAAGAGCCGACTCACTGGAAAAGATCTTGTTGCTGAAGATTGAAGGCCAAAGGAGAAGAGGGTGGCAGAGCATGAGATAGTTAGATAGCATCATTGACTCAGTGGCAAGAATTTGAGCACATTCCAGGAGATAGTGAAGGACAGGGAAGCCTGGTATGCTGCAGTTCATGGGGTTGAAAAGAGTTGGAGATGACCTGGCAACTGGACAACAACTTTGAGAAGCTGTTGTGGTATTAAATAGACATAACTTTCATTTTTTAAAAAATAGGGATAGTCCTTTTCTTTTATCAAGTCTAATTTTAGTCATTGTCACAAACAAATGAAAAATGGCCATTATCACCACAAACATTTCTTGAGGTAAGATGGAGCACATTGCCTACTTGCTTTTCTAATTTTATTTTAAACTTTGTTCATTTTGTGATTTCCAATAGACTCATTCATATGAAAATAGAAAACTTGAAATTTAAGTTTTTTAAGATGGAAACTGGGCAGCATTTGGCGACAACAGTATTGAACTCAGTGCCCTTAGGTCTTGATTTTGCACAGAAGATGAGGAATGGGTGGAGAATGTGGGAGCTTGCAACAGAATTCATAGCTAGCTTCACTGCCAAAGAAGAAGGTGTCTCCACGAAGCTAGTGGTTCTCTAGTGACTTGAGATCAGGTTTCCAGGTCCTAGTCTAGTCGTGTTCATACAGCTCTAGGTTGAAGTAAGTACCATGGCTTTGTCTCTGTGTATATTTACCCATGGATCTTCCCAACCCAGGGATTGAACCCTGGATCGGAAAGATCCCCAGGAGGAGGGCATGGCAACCCAGTCCAGTATTCTTGCCTGGAGAATCCCAAGGACAGAGGAGCCTGGCGGGCTACAGTACATGGGGTGGCAAAGAGTCAGACACAACTGAGCAACTAAGCACAGCACCCCACATATTTACCCACAGATTATTTTGGAAGGAGTGCTATTAAGTTGCTCCTGGAATATGCTTGGCTTTAAGGAAATCTTGGTGCCTTTACTGAAGAGTTTTCCTTTCAGTGTTTGTATTTTTTCCTGAACTTGCTATTGAACAGGGTTCACCATGGTAAGACTAGCTATTTACAATGGCTTTGGATCAGAAGTAGGTCCCAAATGGTGACTTGTCCATTCAGTTTCTTTAATGTGAGGCATAGTAATAGCATCTCGGAGCTGGAGTCTCACATTTAGAAAAGCCATCATTAATAGTCTTGCTGCGCCTTGAATATCCATTGATGATCTGTGTCTCACTGATAGAAAAACCAACAAAAATGAAATTGTGTATTTTTTATTTTATAATGGGATTAGGTAATGGCCCAATTATGTTCAGCCTCACCAAGTAAAGGGTCTCTCTCTCTAATTAGTGGGTGGACATTGCAGGATAGCTCTGACCTTTTGTTCCTTCTTATACTAATGGAAAAGACCTTATACTGTGTGAGGGGGGTCATAATGAGATTGTTACTGAAATCCACTAAATAGGGTAATAAATATAGTCTGACGACTGTTGATTTTTCTGTGACATAATCAGAAGGCAATTCTGTTGACTTCAGCAAGTGCTCAGACTGTGGTAGACTCACCAACGGTAATTATTTTTTCCCTTTAAACTTGGGATTTCTCCCTGAGTTTCTTTGTAAAATGGGGATCAATGGAAAGATGAGAACTGCTTCAATAAGCTTCTGGTAATCCTGCCTCCAGGAAAGACAGGTAGATAATCAAAAGGGGCATGTATGTCCTGGGCTTCACTTCAAAACAAAATATAAACAGTGTCTTTCACAGTTAGGAATTATAGCAATAAGTAATAAGCAAGGAGGGCTCCCGAGTCAGAAAAAGGATCTAACCAATTGAAATCAGACGAGTATTAACAAGAAGACTTGCTCTGCTGATTCTTCCTCAAGCATTGAGTAGAGTCCAGTAGAACAGTGAAAATGGTCAGAAAAAAAAAGATGCAGGGCAAGATTATTAATACTACTTGCATTCTACTCCCTAACATCCCTTGAATCTACCAGTTTTTGTCCATCTGATTGCTACCACCTTAGTCAAAACCTCCATTGCCCTTGAGTGGACTCCTTACCATGGCCTCCCAGTTGGTCTCTCTGCATGGATTCAGCAGATAGTAATTTCTTCAAAATGAAAGTCAGGTCACAGTGATCTCCTACACTTCCTTGTGTGACCTGCAAGACCCTGCCACAACCTAGGGCCCCAGTGGTTATCAGCCTCAGAGGTTTGTCTCAAGGGGCCTTTTGGTGGTATCTGGAGATGGCTGTGGTCATCCCCCTGGGGCAGACTGTTGGCGTCTAGTGCTTGTGCTGCTAACCACTTGTTAATGCAAATTCATATGCCTAGCATGCAGGGAGGCCAAGCAAGCTGAAATATTGGAGTTTGGAGCAGAAAAAGGTTTATTGCAGGGCCTTGCAGGGAGATAAGGTAGCTCGTGCCCTAAAAAGCCGTCAGGGTACATGTGTGTGCTCAGTCACGTCCCACTCTTTGCAACCCCATGGATGTAACCTGCTAGGCTCCTCTGTTCCTGGGATTCTCTATGCAAGAATACTGGAGTGGGTTGACATTTCATACTCCATGGGATCTTCCAGATCCAGATGCTGAACCCACATCTCTTGCATCTCCTGCATTAGCAGGTGGATTCTTTAGCACTGTGCCACCTGGGATGCTCCCTCCTACCCCCAAGCCAAAAACACCCTTGAGTTCCACACACCCCACCTTACCCGGCCAAGAGTTTCAACAAAACACTTTAGAAAGCCAGATGAGACAGGAGTGTCACCGGGTCAGAGATCAGATCCTGCACAATTGTCTGACTGGCTGATGGTGAGAAAGCAGCGTGGAGTCACAGGAGTATCAGACCTTAGGCTCCAGGAAGCCTCGGGCTGTGTGCTCAGGTCTTCAAGTAGTTAACATCTTTAGTTTGGTTCCAGGGTTTTCACATTTGCAAAACAACTCAGGAAATGTATATCAAATACTGTTATCTAGGTACCACAGAGAGGAGCAAAAGCAGAGGATCAGAGGCGAGAGGTGTCCTGGGGAGACCCAGAGAGTCCTGCTCAATTACACATCCACAAGGCACAGGACCCTGAATATTTATTGGAAGGACTGATGCTGAAACTGAAGCTCTGATACTTTGGCCATCTGATGCAAACAGCCTACCCACTGGAAAAGACCCTGATGCTGGCAAAGACTGAGGGCAGGAGGAGAAGGGGGCAGCGATGGATAAGATGGTTGGATGGCATTATCTACTCAATGGACATGAGTTTGAATGAACCCTGAGAGACAGTGAAGGAGAGAGAAACCTGGTATGCCACAGTCCATGGGGTCGCAGAGTCAGACACGACTTGGTGACTGAACAGAAAGCAAAGGAGCAGGACAGAACTCCTCATCAGAGACTTTTCTGGCCTCAAATGTCAAGCACAGAAATTGCCAACCCAGCCCTAGCCCTGCCCACCCCTTACCCTCATCTTGAACCACTCTCCTCCTGACTCACTCTTCAAGCATGCTGGATTTGTTCCACAAATTTTCCATCTTTCCCATTTTCAGTCCTGTGTGTCTGTTATTTTCTCTGAAGGCTATACTCTCTCCCCTAAAATTCCCCTCACACATCATCTGAATGTCTCTTTAGGAGTCCCTTTCACAGGGAAACCTTGACCAATGTCCACCCAATCTCTTATATGCTAACAGGCGTGGTTAGGGTCATTTTCTGGAGAAGGCGATGGCAACCCACTCCAGTACTCTTGCCTGGAAAATCCCATGGATGGAGGAGCCTGATAGGCTGCAGTCCATGGGGTCACTAAGAGTTGGACACGACTGAGTGACTTCACTTTCACTTTTCAGTTTCATGCATTGGAGAAGGAAACGGCAACCCACTCCAGTGTTCTTGTCTGGAGAATCCCAAGGATGGGGGAGCCTGGTGGGCTGCCGTCTATGGGGTTGCACAGAGTCAGACACGACTGAAGCGACTTAGCAGCAGCAGAAGGGTCATTTTCAAATCTAAGTAGGGCTGATTCTAAAATATTTACATAATGGTAGAACTAAGATCCCATATGCTATGTGGTGTGGCCAAAAAAAAAGAAAAGAAAATGAAAGCTAAAATCTACAGTATTGGCAGCTGGCCAGTGGAGAGGGCTGTGGTGGATGCAGGTTGTAGGGGGCTTGAAGCAGACACAGCTGAGTGCTGATCCTTCCCCCCCCCTTAAGTTTTCTATTTGAAATGATTATTAGCTGACAGATATTTTTCTTAAATAAATTCCAAGCCCCCTCTATGCTCCAGTGACTATGCCAGGTAAGGAAGGGTGAGGGGAATACTAAGATGAACATAACATGCTCTCACCTGGTGTATTGTTTAAAGTGCTGTATCATTTGTTCAGAGCAAAAGAGGAAGTGACTAATTTGATCTCTATTGGTGTTCATAATCATACAATCATTTTCTTTCCACTAAGTATCTACTAAATGCCAAGCACTGTGCAAGGTGCAAGGGATACCAAAGTAAATAGCAAATGCTTTTTACTCTTAAAGAACTTCCTATTCAGTGGAAATAATAGCTAACTTTACTGGGCTTCATAATTCCTTCACACATATTGTATCTCATCCATTCTCTCCTACTTTCTCCATGAATTAGGTATTATTATTACACTGAATTAACAGAGGAGGAAGCTGAGCTTTGGAGAAGACAGTTCAGTTCAGTTGAGTTCAGTCACTCAGTCATGTCCAACTTTTTGCGACCCCATGGACTGCAGCATACCAGGCTTCCATGTCCATCACCAACTCCCAGAGCTTGCTCAAACTCATGTCCATCCAGTTGGTGATGCCCTCCAACCATCTCACCTTTGTTATCCCCTTCTCCTCCTGCCTTCAATCTTTCCCGGCATCAGGGTCTTTTCCAATGAAGATAGTTAAATAGAGTGAAATCTTTTGAGTGAAAGGCCCATACCTGACTTTTTTAATTGTCATAACTCCAGTGGTCAGCTGAGAGTCGGTGGTCATTGTATATTTGTTGAACAAATGAATAAACTTCCTTGACAAAGGTCACAGCTTACAAACTGATGTGCTAGGATTTCCAGCCTTCCAAGTTCACACTCATTCTTTCATATCACAGCCTTCAATGGTTTCATGCTTGCCTTCACTTAATGTCTGTTTGTCTACCAGGTGGCTAATCTATGAGGTATAAAAAGGAGGTTGATAAGAGGAAAGGAGAGGGACCTCCTTGGTGGTCCAGCCTTTAAGAATCTGCCCTCCAGTGCAGGGGATGTAGGTTTGATCCCCGGTCAGAGAACGAAGGTCCCACATGCCCTGGGGCAACTAAACCCCTGAGCCACAACCAGAGAAGCCTGAACGCCACAAGGAAGACCCAGAACAGACTAAAAAGAAGTAGAGGGAAAGAGCCACTTAGGCGAAGCAAAAGGAATGCTCATGATTCTGTTTCTTTCCCTCCCTTCAGCTAGTTAGAAGCCCCTGGAATAACAGGCTGTTCTTTAATGAATCCCTGTGCACCCCCTGTTAATGGCAAAGAGTATTCAATTTTACACAGAAGTTATCTAACAGAGGAAAACTTACACAGCAGAAGGAGACCTTTAAAACTATGTTTCATTTTCACAACTATAGACCTAAATTTAAGTAAATGAGACCTCCCTTGTTAGTTGTGAAGGGTTTGATGATTTTATAAGTCCCATGAAATGCTTTGGCTGTTATCTATAGTTGACTTTCCGAAGCAGAGTCAGGAAAGTTAGCAAAGTGGAAATTATACAACAAGGTATTTTGTTCCCCTTAAATGGTTGAAAAGAGTTCTTTAAGAAACAAAAACACTAATTCAAAAATATACACGTATCCCAATGTTCATAGCAGCAAGATTTACACTTGCCAAGATATGGGAGCAACCTAAGTGTTCATCATGAGATGGATGGATAAAGAAGACGCACACACATCTTCAATGGAATACTACTCGGCCATGAAAAAGAATGACATTTTGCCATTTTTAGCAACATGGTTGGACTTGGAAAGCATTATGCTAAGTGAAGTAAGTCAGACAGAGAAAGACAACTACTGTATGATATCTTTTATATGTGAACCCTAAAAAATACAACAAACTAGTGAGTAAAACAAAGAAGCAGATTCACAGATATAGGGAACAAACTAGTGGTTACCAGTGTAGGGGTGGAGGGGAAGGTATAAATTATTGGGTGTATGATAGGATCAAGGATGTATTATACAACGTGGGGAATATAGCCAATATTTTGTAATAACTGTAAATGAAAGTGACTTTTAAAATCATGTAAAAAACAAAAAAAATTAAAGAATTCTTTGGGGGAAAGATATTATAAGACTTATATATACAGTATATGAGTAATTATACTGGTGTCAAGTAGATATAAACATGTATATATGCTATGTCATTAGTGACTTAGTTTGAATAATTATATACTGGGGATAAAAATTAGTCCCACTATTCATGTTATATCAGTCCAACCCTGGACTAGTCATGAGCATTAGAAACCTAATACGAAGTGGTCTGCCATTCATAATTGCAAACCCTGTTCTTTTGGAGTCATTAATTGTAATTTGTGGATGTTACAGATAGTGGCAATTGCACATATTGCCAAAACTGACATGGTTATGATTATCTAAGCTTAAACTGAGTGCTACTGCCAGGGAGTCTTGTCTGAAAAGCTCTTAGGCATCAGCCCAGCAGGAGACAATGACATAGTGTCTGGGGATAGGTTAACAGAAACTGCCAGATTCGTTTTCCCTTAAACTCCATCAAAAGCGTCTAAGCTCCAAACCTAAGCTCTGAATCCAATCAAACAGTTACATTTGCCTGTTTCTAGAAGGAAATGGCAACTCACTCCAGTATTCTTGCCTGGAGAATCCCATGGACGGAGGAGCTTGGTGGGCTGCAGTCCACGGGTCGCAAAGAGTCGGGCACGACTGAGCGACTTCACTTTCCCTTTCACTTCACCAACCATAAAGAGTATGATATTTGTTAAACTTTTAGAAGATGAGTGGGAAGCGGGCCCAAGCCAGCCAAGGACTGTTTTTAGAGAAAGAAATGGGAAAAGCAGGAGAAAAGCTAAGGGCTTTTTAACGTGGGGATAGAAAGAGAATTTAATAGAAGTTCAAAATCAATTCTAAGACACTAGAACAAAAAGCAGCTCAGTGGCCTCGCTGACCAAGAGGCAGGTCCAGTTTGAGAAAGGACCTCCAGACTTCTGAGTGGCAATTCTTGCATTTAGTGTCATCTGTGCCAGCTGGTCTGAGAGGTCTGTTCAGGAGGGTATGAAAGATACCAGAACAAATTCTGGCCCAGTGGACTGCTGGGAGGAACTGGGAGAAAGGAAGGAGGTCAAGTCCCTACCTGTAGTAGTTTGATGCTTTTGAACTGTGGTGCTGGAGAAGACTCCTGAGAGTCCCTTGGACAGCAAGGAGATCCAACTAGTCCATCCTAAAGGAGATCAGTCCTGAATAGTCACTGAAAGGCCTGATGCTGAAGCTGAAGCTCCAATCCGTCGGCCACCTGATGCGAAGAACTGACTCATTGGAAAAGACCCTCATGCTGGGAAAAATTGAGGGCAGGAGGAGAAGGGGGAGACAGAGGATGTGATGGTTGGATGGCATCACAGACTCAATGGATATGAGTTTGAGCAAACTCTGGGAGACAGTGAAGGATAGGCAAGCCTTGTGTGCTGCAGTCCATGGAGTTGTAAAGAGTCAGACATGACTGAGCTAGTGAACAATTCGTTTCCTAGGGCTGACACAAAGTACCACATACTAGGTGGCTTAAAATAATAGAAATGTATTCTTTCCTCATACTGGAGACTAGACGTTTGAAATCGAGGTGTCAGCAGGGTTGGTTTCTTCTGTATGCGCTGAGGGAGGCAGCTGTTCCACATCCCTCTCCTAACTTCTGGTGGTTGTCTGTCATCCTTGGAGTTCCCTGGCTTGAACACGTGTCACTCAGTTCCCTGCCTCCATCATCACGTGACATTCTCTCTGTATCTCTGAATCTCTCTCTTGATAAGAACACCAGTTATTGGATTCAGGGCACACTCGAATCCAGTAGAACCTCACCATTTTATTATTATTATATTTTATTTTATTAAAGCTTCTTATTGTGTATTGGAGTGTAACCGACTGACAGCGCTGTGACAGTTCCAGGTGCACAGCGAAGGGACGCAGCCATACTCACACATGTATATACCATTCCCCCCAGACTCCGCTGCCATCCAGGCTGCCGCATGACATCGGGCAGGGTTCCCCGTGCTGTACAGTAGGGCCTTGTTGAGTCCTTCTTCTTAACTTGATTTCATCTGCCTAGACCTTATCTCTGAATAAGCTCACGCCACTGAGACCAGAGATGAGGACTTGAACGGACCTTTCTGGGGGAGACAATTCAACGCATGACAACCTCTTTCCTTCTCTTATGCTGGCATGCCTTCCACCGTTCTTCACCTAGCCACCATTCATTCTTGATGGTTCACCACCCTAGCTGTCCCATGACCTGAGTATCCCCTTGTCTCTCCCATTGTGGACACTGTTCAGATCAGTGCTGGCCTGTAGCAGGTTGGGTTTGTGATTTGGACTGCTGACTCTTCTTTGCTCAACAGGTGGAAGTGGGTGGGGTGAGGGAGTGGGGAGAGCAGGGTCACACTTCTCTCATCATTCCCAGCCCCACAGCCCCCTGCTCCCAGGTAGCATCAGTTGCATCTGGCATCTGGGCAGTGTCTGTCATCAGCAGTGAGGCCTCAGCTTGCGTCTGAGCAATGACTATGCCATTTATCAAGAGTGTGCAGTCATTGCACATCCTCCTTTTCACCTTCTCTGTTATTCTCAAATTCAGACAAAAGAAAGGACACTAATAGGGACTCACAACTAAGTCCCAATACTTGGGCTTGAAATCTTTGCAATTTCCTGTATAAAACATTTTTCTCTGTCGCTAATACTTTTCAGGACCGTGTGATTCTGAAGGGAGGGAGAGAGGTTTTGCTGTTTATTGCTATATAGCTTGAAACCATCCTTATTCTTTAGAGTGCAGAAGTGATCATCTCTAGTATTAATACACAATGCCAAGAGGGGAGGGGATCCAAGGGGACCATATACTGGGTTTCTACTGTTTTCAGATTTCCAATATAATTGAAGGAGGAGATACTCCCATAACAGAAGCTGTAGACCTGAGTAACTATACCAGTCCCACAAATCCAATCCTCTTTTGAATTAATTTAATAAAGCCATGATTTACAGTTTTCTTATTAGAGATACCAAGGGAACATTTCATGCAAAGATGGGCTCGATAAAGGACAGAAATGGTATGGACCTAACAGAAGCAGAAGATATTAAGAAGAGGTGGCAAAAATATACAGAAGAACNCAGTGGAAACAGTGTCAGACTTTATTTTTGGGGGGGCTCCAAAATCACTGCAGATGGTGAGTGCAGCCATGAAATTAAAAGATGCATACTCTTTGGAAGAAAAGTTATGAACAACCTAGATAGCATATTCAAAAGCAGAGACATTACTTTGCAGACTAAGGTCCATCTAGTCAAGGCTATGGTTTTTCCAGTAGTCATGTATGGATGTGAGAGTTGGACTGTGAAGAAAGCTGAGTGCTGAAGAATTGATGCTTTTCAACTATGGTGTTGGAGAAGACTCTTGAGAGTCCCTTGGACTGCAAGGAGACCCAAGCAGTCCATTCTGAAGGAGATCAGCCCTGGGATTTCTTTGGAAGGAATGATGCTAAAGCTGAAACTCCAGTATTGTGGCCACCTCATGCAAAGAGTTGACTCATTGGAAAAGACTCTGATGCTGGGAGGGATTGGGGGCAGGAGGAGAAGGGGATAACAGAGGATGAGATGGCTGGATGGCATCATTGCCTCGATGTACGTGAGTCTGAGTGAACTCCGGGAGTTTGTGATGGACAGGGAGGCCTGGCATACTGCGATTCATGGGGTCGCAAAGAGTCGGACACGACTGAGTGACTGAACTGAACTGAACTTGTAATCTTGAGGCAGGAGGTAGATACTCCCTTCTCCGCCCCCTCAAGGGTAAAGCAATTGGAGTTTCATTCCCCGTGGACTGAAACTCCAAGACAGAATAGCAAGACAATTGAGAGTGGAGGCTGGACTCCTCTCAGACCACATAATTCTCAGTCTCAAGTCAGGAGACCTCCCCACCCACACCTGCGCAGAAAGGCTCTTTGGAGGTCGAAAGGGAAATGATGTTAAGAGATGTTTTGCACATAGGCCTCTTCCGTAGAACCCATCCTGGCTAAGAGATGCACGTGCACACATGGGAGGATCCTGAGATAGACTAAATATGGACTCAGAACAAAGCAAATCAAAATGATTGGCCAAAGGAGACCTAGAAGAAATGTCCCATGTAAGTGTCGTGAGAGCACGACTCAGCAACTCTCTCTTTCTCAGTCTGTCCGTGTGCCCACATCTCCTGTACTTTTTTCCCCTCCTAATAAATACTATACTTGTTTCTCTACTTTCCACCTTTGAGGATTCATTTCTGCCGGGGCCTTGACCTTTGATCTAGTGTCTGGAATTCAGTGCTCTCACCCCTATGGCCCAGCCTCAATCTCTGACCTGGAGCCCAAGTCCTGCTCTGAGCCACTGCAGGCTGAAGCCACCCGAGGTCAATCTGAACTTAATTTTTTTTAATTTTAGAATAATCAAGCACAGAATTTGAAGAAAAAAATTCTTTTCTGCTGAGATGGGAACAGTAAGAACTAAAAGAAGAAAAAAAAAATTTTTTTTGAAGTCGCTCAGTCATGTCCGACACTTCGCGACCCCATGGACTGCAGCCCACCAGGCTCCTCCGTCCACGGGATTTTCCAGGCAAGAGTGCTGGAGTGGATTGCCATTTCCTTCTCCAGTGGAGCTTCCCGACCCAGGAATGGAACCCGGGTCTCCCGCAATGGGGGCAGACGCTTTACCATCTGAGCCACCAGGGGAAGCTATGCCCCCCTAAATCACACCTAAATAACAAGAAGCAGATAAAAAGCTTTCTGCTTTGCTAGCATCCTCTTATAGTTACTATAGATAGAATATTTTAAAAGAGAGAGTCATTGATAGAAAAATCTTTAAACACAAGATGAATTTCCAGTCATCGGAAAGGCTTTTCTTCCACTCTCTTTTCTAAAATAGAAATCCTTGGAGTAAAAAGAAAAACCACAACAGGAAAGTCACATGAAAATAGACACAGAAATCACCAGGCTCCCTGAAAATACTCCCATCTTGCCTGCTTCCTTATTTGCACTATGTTACATTTACTGCAGGACAATCTTGTTATTGTTTCAATGTACAGACATGCAGATTTATTTATCTGGCCAAGTGCAAAGACTAATGCCACTAAGAAGACAGCAGTGGTTGCTTCCAAATTCAGGACTTAACAGTTTCCTGTCCCTGAAGACTTTTCCAGAGCACCATTAAATGCACAGCCATATCTGAAATCTGAAAAAGAGTTCTGTGTCCCCCCTGGTCAGCTCTGCTTTGGAAAGAGGTCTTTACCCCATCTCTCAGGAGGGGGAGGGGGTGCATTCCTGGCCTCACTCTAGCATTCTTTATTTGCATGTGCTAGCTTTTTTTATTGCAAATAGGGCTCTAAATCTTACTTTAGAAATGGATATTGCACTGAATGTGGGTGCCTGCGAAGGAGAAGCTATCAATAATGTTAGTTATGAAAACCTGATCATAAGTGTTTTTAGTCCATTAGCCATTTCGCTTTATTTATGTCCCCTTTCAGGCAGGATTTGAAGCCAATATTCAAAAGATGAAGTTTGGATGAAAAGCAACACAAGAGGATATAAAACACTGTCACATATTTTCATGCTAGAAAATATTTCTTCCTTATATCATTTTTTTAAACAGCTCCTAAAAATAAGTAACCTCTGGGCAAATGAGGAATGAACAAAAGAGGAACTGGGTCAAGCATAGATATTATTTAACATTTATCTATCTATCTATTCCTTTTCTATCATTGCCTCTAATTACTTTAACCAAAGGTAAATTACAAAATTTTTAAAATTACTTATCACACCCCTCATAAACATACCCACAGGCAATTCGGACATGCTTTTTTCTCCATTTCAGCTCCTGACAGAAATTCAGCTCATGATTTATTAATAAAGTCCCGTTTGCTCTTATTTGCTGCTTTATCTTCCAAAGAGACTGCAGTCTGAACAGTTAAACGTGCAAGGAGAGAACACTTCTGGGCCTTTTCCTGGTAGACAGTGGCTGTCCAATATTGAGATTGTGTGGTTACCAATTTAATGCATCCCCGAAGCGACTGCCTGATCCTGATGCAGAGAGAAGCACGTGGAAATGTCAGCCCAGGGACTTTGCTCCAAGCTTCACCCCAGCGTAGGGAGCAGAACCATACTGAGCACGGCCAGTGATTCGCTCCCATTTCACAAAAATAATGCTCAAGGAGAGTAGGAGAAGAAACCAGACTGGTAAGGAAAAGGACATCTTGAATAATCTAACTTTCTACTCTATTAAAACCCATCATAATATAAATGCAAAGGTGAATGCATTTTTTTTCCCAGGAGGTTAATAGAGATTTGGGGGTCTTTTGGGAAAAAAATCAAATGTTCAGTTGACTGTCTCACACCAGTGAGCAATGTTGTTTCCCAGTGTTGGGCTCTGGGCTTCATCTGAGCTCTGCACCCTTAATGGTGAGGCCCTGACTTTCCTGTTAATTTGCGTGAATGACAAGGCAGAGATGAGGTTTTAAGTCCTCCTGCACACCCAAATGAAGGCGAACCCTAGCAACTTGAGTCACCTAGTCCTTCTCTGTGGACTTATTTCTAATTGAATGTTAAGATCAAAGTTTAAGTTTATAAGAAAGAAAAACAAGTGCCTATAAATAGTTATTATCTGACATCCTTATGAAAATTCATGACCTGCCGTTTTATCAGAGACCTTCGAAGAATTCTAATTGTGAAGTCTGCAGAGCTATTAAATGGCTAGTACACTTCAGTCTCTTGATAAGAAGTGAGTTAAATAATTGTCCTGTTTAACTTGTGCTTGTTAACCTTTAAGGTCAACTAGTTTGAACATACGTTTAATGAAATCCTGGAGCCAGAATTTATGATACTGCTGCTGAATGTTAAATTGGACAATTTACATAAGCAGGACATTAACCTTCTGAGCACTAAATAGCATTTTAGCACTTAGCCGCTGGGGACAATAAGGAACATGTTCTATATATTTGTGATTAGCTTGCCTGGAAACTCTCATGATGACCAATTGGCCTACCAAGTTTAGCAGCATAATTAAATGAATGGACTCAGCCTAAGTAAATTATCAGTGCTGTGTACAGTATATCATTATAGTCTGAAGGAAAAAAGATATGAATAATTTAATAATACATTACTAATTTATCAATGCTAAGTGACTTCGAGGAGGCTCTTTGTAGTTCATTGTTTTCAATTTGATATTTGATTGACTGCTCATATGATTAAAATTGAACCTATTTCATTTGTTACCAGAAATATATAGAAGCAGAAGATTTTATTTAATTTTTTTTTTTTTTTTTTGAGCTGAGCAGTGTGGTGTTTTCTGCTTTGGTGAGATTACAAGATAGCTACTACTGGGCACTGATTAGCAGGTAAGGTAGGCATTTGTCACAATCAGATGTGTGCAGTCCCTACTTCTTGGTGGCTTTCCTGGGGGGAAGGTGCTAACCCTTGCTTTGTTCGTAAGCCCAGCTTGCAACACAGCAGCAATTATCATTATGGCTTGGAAGGGTCAAGCATGAGGGAAAGCAATTTGCTCTTCACCTAGAAATGTTCCTGCTGATTATGGACAATCAATCCACTGGGCGGGCTGTCCAGGAGTTGCATTCTGTAACCTCAGTCCAACACTTGGGTGTATTGATGGCCAAGCACATATCTGGGGAAATAGTAGCTTACCCTGAGGTACGCTGTCTTCAAAGACAGTACCAGGATCTTGTAGCCCTTCCCCATGATATTCTATTTTGTATGAATTTGTATGTCTATCTTTTGAGATCCACTTGGTAACATACTGGTCATGCTAGTCAGATATTTGATTTTTCACATAACTATATGTCTCAGTGACTGATCTCTTAGCACACACTAATATGTTTAATTTCTTTTAAGGTTGCACAGTACTTTCTTGTATGTATTTGTCATAATTTATTTATTCTTCTGGCTCCATCAAATTTTTTGTCTTTTCCTATTACACACAATTTTAAATCTTTGTAATACATTTTTATGTTTGAATTCAAGTATATGCAGAAGATTAATTTCTTATTTGAAAAGAATCACTCTGATACAATTCCTGGTCATGCACTGGTTACTCAGCTTGGCGCCAAACTTCTTCATTATAGAAAGCAGGCCTTCCTATTAGTATGTATTCCATTTTGCTCTCAGTTGATTTAACTTAATTCTATCTTTCCAAAGTAAGCTGTCTTTGGGTTTGATAACCAGAATTGGGAATATAGCAGAACATTAGGAAGTTAATTGAGACAGAGGATCTGGCAAAGTTTGAGTCAAGTGGGCATAGTAAAAGGTTTAGACTCTGGAAAACTACAGACCTGGATTCAAGTGGTAGCTCAGCTGATGAGTAGCTGTATAGTGTGGACAAGCTACCTAGCACTCAGTCTGTTTTTTACATCTTTTCTGTGCAGCTAGTAACAGTATTGGCATTCATGTAACTGTACGGGAATGAAATTATGTAATGTTTGTAAATGCACAGTTTCTGGCTCACACTAAGCAGTCAAAAAACTTAACTATCATTAGCTATTAATATTATTTAAACTTTATAAAATGACTAGATCACGGAGTCAATCCCAGACAAAATTTGATTGTTCACTTTTAAATTTGAAACCGTTTCCATCAAGCTATTGCTTGACTATTTTTACCTGGTCAGAATAACAGCCAGACAATTCTTTTGACCTAACACTGTTTAGAACTGTCTTATAACTAGATACTGTTCAAGCTTTAGCAACTACTATATATAGGTGAGGAAAGTATTACTATTCAGATAAGCATTTTCAGCTGAGACCTTATAGTAAAATATTTTGTAGGTGTGAAATCATTTTCTTTCACTGTTGCTGGTTTCTTTTACTGTTAACTTTATATTAATCTATAATGCGAAAGGACTCATGTATGGGGTTAACCGACACATATTACCATATAGGAGACATTAACAACAAGGATTTTACTGTGTAGCACAGGAAATATATTCAATATCTTGTAATAAACTATAATGAAAAAGAATAGGAAAAAGAATATATATAAAACCAAATCACTTTGCTATACACCAGAAACTGACACAGTATTATAAATCAACCACACTTCAATTCAAAAAATAAAAGAAATTCAAAGGAAAGCATTTTAACTATATGTCAGAGATTAAATGTGCATATCTTTGAACCCAGTGATTCTACTTTAGAAATTTATATAACAGATATTTGGAAAAATCTACAAATGCTGTTACTCATATTTTTGTTATATTGCTTCTACTAATAAAAAAGTAATAGAGTGAGGGAAAAAAAGAACTCAGAATGTTTGGCTTTCACTACTTTGGAACCCTCCAGGCCTATGTTTTTTACATAGTCAAGAGAAAAGGAAAGGAATGAATCAAGTTAGTTGTCTCCTATGCCTAGTCTGACTGTGGAAGGCTGGAATCCTTTCTCTTGAATTCTCTACGAGGACCACTCAGATCAAAGTCCTTTGGGATATTCAATTTCCACTTGGAATGTACAGCCCATCTCAAAACCTGCAGCTTTGCCTCTAGATGTTCCATGACATTCCAACTCAGTGGGGGTAAAAATAAAAGTACTAGGATCTGGAGTCCCAGGGCTTGAGTCTGTGGCTTATTCAGTTGCCTTGCACTCTGGGAAGTTGCCAAAGTCAGCTTCTTTGTCTGTCAGGTTTTATAAAAGTACTGACCCTACCTACCTCACAGAAGCAAATGAACTGATAAGAATCTTTGTCAATAACAGAACATGAGGAAGAATTTAGCAATTATTGTTATTATGATTTTCTTAGAGACTGGAAACAATGTTGAGTTGGAGGTAGTATCTGAGGCCAGTAAAAGAAGTCATCTCTGGAATTAACTGGCCCTTTTGTTATACTTCCCATTCTGTCCAGCCAAACCCTTTTTCAGTATGTTCAGACCAACCGAGAGCTTTTCTATTGGCAGAACTTATGTCTTACTCCAAGGTTCAGCTTGAAATTATGGATGTATATGTGTGTGTTGACAATACCACTGAATGGTTTTCACACCTTTGTTATCACTCAGGTCAATACTTTGAGCTGACATAACCAAAACTATGAAAATTCAGTTTCTTTTAAAATTTCTTTTTAGATGATTTTCTTTTTCTTTTTCCATGATCTTCCTCCTGGGCTTCCCATGTGGTGCTAGTGATAAAGAAGCTGCCTGCCAATGCTGGAGACATAAGAGACGCGGGTTCTATCCCTGAGTCAGGAAGATCCCTTGGAGAAGGGCACATAACCCACTCCAGTATTCTTGCCTGGAGAATCTCCCATGGACAGAGGAGCCTGGCAGGCTACAGCCCAACAGATCGAAAAGAGTCAGAAATGACTGAAGTGACTAAGCACGCACACATGGTCTTCCTCCTAGCCTGTCTTGCAAGTCAGTCAGTCAGTTCAGTCACTCAGTCATATCCAGATCTTTGCCATTCCATGGACTGCAGCACACCAGGCTTCCCTGTCCATCAACATCTCCCAGGAACTTACTCAAACTCATATCCATTGAGTCAGTGATGCCATCCAACCATCTCATCCTCTGTCATCCCCCTTCTCCTCCAACCTTCAATCTTTCCGAGCATCGGGGTCTTTTCCAATGAGTTGGCTCTTTGCATCAGGTGGCCAAAGTATTGGAGCTTCTGCAGCATCAGTCCTTTAGTGAATATTCAGAGATGATTTCCTGGTTTCTTGGATTGACTGGTTTGTTCCCCCTGTAGTCCAAGGGACTCTCAAGAGTCTTCTCCAACACCACAGTTGAAAAGCATCAATTCTTCGGCGCTCAGCTTTCTTTATAGTCCAACTCTCACATCCATACATGCCTACTGGAAAAACCATAGCTTTGACTAGACAGACCTTTGTTGGCAAAGCAATGTCTTTGCTTTTTAATATGCTATCTAGGTTGGTCATTAGTGATGTCATTAGTGATTGGACCATCACTAATGAACTGTGGTGTTGGAGAAGACTCTTGAGAGTCCCTTGGACTGCAAGGAGATCCAACCAGTCCACCCTGAAGGAGATCAACCCTGGGATTTCTTTGGAAGGAATGATGCTAAAGCTGAAGCTCCAGTACTTTGGCCACATCATGCGAAGAGTTGACTCATTGGAAAAGACTCTGATGCTGGGAGGGATTGGGGGCAGGAGAAGGGGATGACCGAGGATGCGATGGCTGGATGGCATCACGGACTCGATGGAGGTGAATCTGAGTGAACTCCGGGAGATGGTGATGGACAGGGAGGCCTGGCGTGCTGCGATTCATGGGGTCGCAAAGAGTCGGCCACGACTGAGCGACTGAACTGAACTGAACTGACTGACAAGGGCCTCTTGAGCAAGGAAGACATTGAACACATGGTTCAAGAAGCAGAGAAGTACAAAGCTGAAGATGAGAAGCAGCGGGATAAGGTATCTTCAAAGAATTCGCTTGAATCCTATGCCTTCAACATGAAAGCTACTGTTGACGATGAGAAAATTCAGGGCAAGGTTAATGATGAAGACAAACAGAAGATTCTTGACAAGTGTAGTGAAATTATCAACTGGCTGGATAAGAACCGGACTGCAGAGAAGGAAGAATTTGAACATCAGCAGAAGGAGCTGGAAAAAGTCTGCAACCCCATCATCACCAAGCTGCACCAGAGCGCATGGGTGCACGCCTGGGGGAGTGGGAGGAGGCGTGCCTGGGGGCTTCCCCGGCAGTGGAGCTCCTCCATCAGGTGGCGCCTCCTCTGGGCCCACCACTGAAGAGGCTGATTAAGCCAGCCTAGCATAGATTTGAGGCCTTCCCTTGTAGCTCACTCGGTAAAGAATCTGCCAGCAGTGCAGGAGACCCAGGTTTGATCCCTGGGTTGGGAAGATCCCCTGGAGAAGGAAATGGCAACCCAATCCTTGCCTGGAAAATCTCACGGACAGAGGAGCCTGGTGGGCTGCAATCCATGGGGTCCCAAAGAGGCACAACTGAGTGACTGACACAACAAGGTTGGTCATAGCTTTTCTTCCAAGGAGCTCTTCTTTTAATTTCATGGCTGCAGTCACCATCTGCAGTGATTTTGGAGTCCAAGAAAATAAAGTCTGTCACTGTTTCCATTGCTTCCCCATCTATTTGTCATGAAGTGATGGGACCGGATGCCATGATCTTAGTTTCTTCAACATTGAGTTTTAAGCCAGCTTTTTCACTCTCCTCTTTCACTTTCATCAAGGGGCTCTTCAGTTCCTCTTTGCTTTCTACCATAAGGATAGTGTCATCTGTAAATCTAAGGTTATTGATATTTCTCCCGGCAATTCCAGCTTGAGCTTCATCCAGCCTGGCATTTTGCATGATGTACTCTGCACTTTCCATATCCTTGACATACTTCTTTCCCAATTTGGAACCAGTCTGTTGTTTCATGTCTGGTTCCAATTGTTGCTTCTTGACCTGCATACAGATTTCTCAGGAGGCAGGTAAGGTGGTCTGGTATTCCCATCTCTTGAAGAATTTTCCATAGTTTGTTGTGATGCACATAGTCAAAGGCTTTGGCATAGTCAATAAAGCAGAAGTAGGTGTTTTTCTGGAACTCTATTGTTTCTATGATCCAACAGATGTTGGCTATTTGATCTCTGGTTTCTCTGCCTTTTCTAAATCCAGCCTGAACATCTGGAATTTCTCAGTTCATGTACTGTTGGAGCCTAGCTTGAAGAATTTTGAGCATTACTTTACTAGCGTGTGAGATGAGCACAATTAGGCTGTAGTTTGAACATTCTCTGGCATTGTCTTTCTTTGGGATTGGAATGAAGCTGACATTTTCCAGTCCTGTGGCAACTGCTGAGTTTTCCAAATTTGCTGGCATATTGAGTGCAGCACTTTCACAACATCATCTTTCAGGATTTGAAATAGCTCAGCTGGAATTCCATCACCTCCACTAGCTTTGTTCATAGTGATGCTTCCTAAGGTTCACTAGACTTCACATTCCAGGATGTCTGGCTCTAGGTGAGGGATCACACCATCACCTGGTCATTAAGATGGTTGCCTGGGTCATTAAGATCTTTTTTTTTTTTTTGGTATAGTTCTTCTTTATATTCTTGCCGCCTCTTCTTAATAGCTTCTGCTTCTGTTATGTCATATCATTTCTGTCCTTTATTGTGCCCATCTTTGCATGAAATGTTCCCTTGGTGTCTCTAATTTTCTTGAAGAGATCTCCAGTCCTTCCCATTCTATTATTTTCTTCTATTTCTTCATGTTGATCACTGAGGAAGGCTTTCTTATTTCTCCTTGCTATTCTTTGGAACTCTGCATTCAGATGGATATATCTTTCCATTTCTTCTTTGCCTTTCACTTCTCTTCTTTTTTCAGCTATTTGTAGGCCTCCTCACTTTGCCTTTTAGCATTTCTTTTTCTTGGAGATTGTCTTGCAAGGGCCTCTGACAAGTCACTGTGTATGCTGAAATGCAAAATCACTAGAATATTTGTCATATCAAGAGGAAATGAGAAGCATAACTTGCTATGAAGAATCCCAATAAAATTCATTCTTCTCTCAAAACTAAACAGATGTGGTTTATGGATAGTTTGGGTTAGCTAAACTGGCAATCTTCTCTAATGAGTTTGATACTCGAGTTAGAGACTTCCCTTGTGGTCCAGTGGCTAAGACTTCGCCTTCCAATACAGGGGGTGCAGGGTCAGTCTGTGGTGGGGGAGCTAAAAATCCCACATGCCTCGGGGTCAAAAGACCAAAACATAAAACAGAAGCAAAATTGTAACAGATTCATAAAGACTTTTAAAATGGTCCATATCCAGAAAAAAAAATATAAGGTGAAGGTGTCGTGACTTCCTTTTTCCTCCTAATTCTTATGATTTACTCAGTGGTTTCGAGTTTTCCGGCCAACAGGGGTAGTAAGAAAGTACTTCCGTCTTTGCCCTGCGTCTCCTTTGTGGAACAGCTTCCCTTGAGGCTATATCACTACATTAATGTTACTAGGATGATTAAGTATGGAGAAAACGATTTCTTATAATATTCTGTTTATTTTTAAATTTTTATTGAAATATAGCTGATTTACAAGTTGTGTTAGCTATAGGTGTACAGCAAAGTGATTGAGTTATACATGCCCCTACATATTTATTGTTTTTTAGATTCTTTTCTATTATAGGTTATTATAAAATGCTAATATGATTCCCTGTACTAGATACCAGGTCCTTGCCAATTATCAATTTTATATATAGTACTGTGTATATTTTAATCCCAAATTCCTAATTTATCCTGCCGGACTTTTCCCTTTTGGTCACCATAAGCACCTGTTCTTTGTCTCTGAGGCTACCGAAACTGGTAGATTGGGTACATAGTATCTATTTTGGGATCTGTAGCGCCCCCTAATGGTTGCTATGTTTATCCATTTAGACAGTTTAGTTTTCCTCTTTAAACATATCGCTTGCCAGACATTACAAGAACATTAGTTTCAGGACAATTTTCAAAGAACGCAAATGATTTCATGGCCTTCTAATCTTAACTAGAGCTTACTTTCAATAAGCATTTGATGCCTTGTAAGCATATTTTCTTGTCTCCTATTCACGCCTCTTCCTTGTTTCCTATGTTTTCTTTCTTTTCTGGAATAAATTACTTAGTTGCACAAGGACAACTTTATTATTCCCAGTCAACACCAGGCTAGAAATACATACAAATTTTTTTCATCTATAAGGACAAACTCAAAGCATTTGATGGAGAAGGAAGTGGCAACCCACTCCAGTACTCTTGCCTGGAAAATCCCATGGATGGAGGATCCTGGTAGGCTGCAGTCCATGGGGTCGCCAAGAGTTGGACACAACTGAGTGACTTCACTTTCACTTCTCACTTTCATACATTGGAGAAGGGAATGGCAACCCACTCCAGTGTTCTTGCCTGGAGAATCCCAGGGACGGGGGAGCCTGGTAGGCTGCCTTCTATGGGGTTGCAGAGTCTGACACGACTACTGAAGCGACTTAGCAGCAGCAGCAGCAAAGCATTTGAAAAATGAAAAGTGTTCTTGTAACCATATGAAAAGATTTGAAACATTCTTTCAACTTTAGTGCAACCATTCTCCTGCTTTGCAAAGAACATGCTTCCTGTTAACTGGAAGGAAAAGAAATTTCCCTGACATTTTCCCCACTCAGCCCTCTTCAAGATAATTCCTTTCATTGCTTTGGGAAGTCAATCACACTAACAGGTACCAGCAATTCTATGCCTGCCTTGGGCTAAATAGAGCAGGTGACAAAAACCCTTTCACGTTGTCAGGTATTAATGTAAAATACCCCTAGACCTCACTGCTTATTCATCTTCATCTAGTTGACTAATGCTTTTCCCATGTTCTTACATGTTGGTAAATTAAAGAAACCTTCCAGACAGTTCTGTCAACAGTTTACTGAAACTTACCTCATTAGTGAAGCTGAGCTGTCACATGAGTGTAATTTAATTCCACTGAATTATCACTCAAAAATGCCGAGATGCTTGCTTTTTATATACCAGATAGAACATAAGGTGCTAACATTGTCATGTTTCCAGTTGAAGAGAGAGGAAACAAGCAAAAAATATGCAGGGCCCCTGTCTCCACCTGCCCCCCTTCCCCAATATAATGATGCTAATGTCAACTCCTGAGCGGAATATTATGTTTCACTGTAGATCAAAAACATCTCCAAGGATCATTTTCTTTTCATATCTACAAAGGAAAGCATGAATGCTGACTGCTATCTTTATTTCCTTGTCCACCAACAGAAGAACTCATTGATACACAGACCAATCTGAAGGAGGAAGTTGGTTTGCAGAGACTAGGTAGCATTTATTACATGTTAGTGAAATTTTTATTGTAAAATATTATTTCTGACCTGCTGTAAGTAATATCATGTTTCATTGATAGCAAAACGGTGCATGACATTAATTATTTTGCTTTAGTTCTACATTTATTGTGATTTTTACATTATTCTGAGGTGAGCTGTGTCAAGAGAAGGACAAGAACTGATTATAAGGAAACCACACATGCTTCACATTTTGTTAAGGTCTCCTTTGCAGAACACGTTTGTAATTGTTTCCCTGGTTATTCCAGTAATTGTCATGATAAGATCAAGGTGTGAATTTTTTTCATTGTGATCTGCCAAGTTAATCAGCCTAACCTATAGAAATTGAGGATAGTCTCTTTAATAGGTATAGTATATATTGTGTTAGTCGCTCAATTGCATCCAACTCTTTGTGACCCCGTGGACAGTCCACCAGGCTCCTCTGTCCAGGGAATTCTCCAGGCAAGAATACTGGAGCAGGTAGCCATTCCCTTCTCCAGGGGATCTTTCTAACCCAGAGATCGAACCCAGATCTGCATTGCTTCAGATTCTTTACCATCTGAGGCACCAGGGAAGCCCACAACCGGTAAAGACAAAGCCAAACAACTATATGTGCTGCTGTGCTTAGCCACTCATTCGTGTCTGACGCTTTGCGACCCCATGGACTATAGCCCATCAAGCTCCTCTCTCCACGGGATTCTCCAAGCAAGAATACTGGACTGGGTTGCCATGCCCTCCTCCAGGGGATCTTTCCAACCCAGGGATTGAACCCAGGACTTCCACATTGCAGGCAGATTCTTTACCATCTGAGCCACCAGGAAAGCCCATAATAGGTAAAGACAACCAAAAAACTATATAAGCAGGTCTAAGTAAATCAGCCTGACGTATCACAGACTGGTGAGCTACCTGTCATAATCATAAATGCTTCCTATGGGACGTATTCTGTATCGTACATGGATTAGTGTTTTCTTTTAACAGCTCTAAGTGCTTGTCTTTGTTCTGGTCACCATCCTGTAGGTAAGGAAGATGCAACTTATTGAAGCAGAAGTCAAAGTTATCCAGCTCACAAATGGGAGAATCAACATGTGAACTCCAAATCCATGCCCTGAACATCTGGGCAGGACTAGGGTCACAATTACGAAGTCACAGAGTCAGAGCCCAGTCGTAAGTTCTGGATGCCCTCATTGGTCACGAAGGTTCTCCAAAGCACTGTAGTTCAGTCGCTTGCATTTGGCCTCCTGGTTATCGGGCAGGGAAGTGGCAGAGTTCTGCAGTTGTCCTGTTCTGTCAGAGAAGATTAGCTCTGGCCCTAGAGTGGGCCTTTTGTGCGCTGCGATGCAGGTCACAGGATAATGAAATAAAACCCTGCAGTTTGTGGAGGCCTGGCTAGCCCCCGTGACAGCACACTCGACCTTACCTGCTTGCTGTGCTCTTATGGTCTTGAAGATTGTAAATTAGACGGCTGCTTTCTTAGCCCTCTTACCTTCTTCCAACCTCTCTCCACCGACCCTCCGTGTACCTGTCAGGCTTCACCAAAGATGCACTAAATCCTAACTGGTGGAAAACTGACTCTGCATAATGGTGGGTGAAAAAGGCCAGGGGACCTTATATTCCTATTCAGATGGCAGCCCACTTTACCTGCGAAATAAAGAGGGAGACAGTAAAATAAAGACACCTGGGAGAAAAATCTCAGAAAGAACATACTTCCATACTCATTTTTTTTTCTTCTAAAAGTAGAGTGAAGAGGCCAAAATCAAACAAATGCCTGTGTATTTTTTTCTGTAATTTCTACTAATGGAATAAAATCC
This sequence comes from Redunca redunca, assembly GCA_006410935.1. Lineage (NCBI taxonomy): Eukaryota > Metazoa > Chordata > Mammalia > Artiodactyla > Bovidae > Redunca > Redunca redunca. Next base: position 1,211,417 of record SJYQ01000220.1, on the reverse strand, counting down.
ATAAGCAACCTCTGAGATTGCTATAGACACAGAACTTAATGATTTCCACTATTCTTTAATTATTTCCACTGTAGCTATTTTACATAGGAGACACAAAGGCGGGGTGCCAGTGGAGGATCTTACCAGATGTGGAAGACCTCATCTGAGAAGCAGAGAAGATGGTGGAGAGAAGTTGGTTCTGAGTATCAAGCTCAAGTTCTACCGCTATTGACTTGTGTTACATAATGTTTGGGAGATTAAATAAGAAGATCTCAGAATTCCCTTTCAATTCTAAAATTTAAGTCAGCCCCACCATCATATGACACCGTATTTTAATCTTCTCAAAGTATGGTTCCCAGACCGGCAGAATCAGCATCACTCGTTAAAAATGCAAAGGCTTAGCATCACCCTGTTACCAAGTCCAAACATGGTATGAAGAGTTAGTAAATCGAGAGAAGGGTTATTGGGGCAACGCACAGTGACTTTATTTGGAAAGGGAGCAGACTGAGAAGGTGGTGAACTAGTGTCCTGAAAGATCATCTTCCCCTTGTTGGAATTCAGGCTTCTTTTACACTAAAAGAGAAGGGGAGTGAAGTCCTGGTTCCAGCCACACTCTTTAGAGGATGTGTTAATTTCTTTCTTCCTGTAGCCATTCACAGGTCAGGATGTTTCCTGTGAGCTATACAAGGTATTTTTCCTTAACCCTCATTACTTGGGAGGCAAGGTTTCTGGAGGTAGACCATTATGTAGAATTTAAGCTTATAAGAAGTGATTAACTTGTAATAGAATATAGAAGTTCTTCCCTATTACAACCTAACACCTACTGTATTAGCGATTCTGGTGGTGGGGCCCCAGTAATATGTGAAGTAACACAGCTTCCAGGTGATTCTCATGCATGGCCAAGTTTGAGACCCACTGACCTAATACTTGCATGATGGTCTGTTTACACATATGTTTCTCCATGTATTCTATGAGACACTTCTTGGAGTGGAAACTGCATTGGCTTTGCTCTAACTTTAGCTCATAGATTATGAGTAAGGCATGGCCTTTGCTTTCCCAGAGATTATGATCAAGCAAGGAACATAAAACTGGCAACTCTCAGTGTATGAAAGAGACAGGCTCCTCTTATCATTCTGAGAATTACAAGCGTGGGAGTGACGTTGAAATAATATGTGGTAATTTTTGATAACAAAGTATAAAATGCAACTTAAAATTCATATCTACTGATAAACTGGCAGAGAAACATATTTGATTCTCTAGAAAATGATCAGCATGCCGATATCACTTTCTTGGACATGTCAGCAAATGTTTTGATACAGGGAAAAAGAACTGAGTACAATATGCCAAGCCTTTTGAAAAAGTCATCATAAAACTTTCCAAGTGAGGACGAAGTTCCTAACCTTCCTCAGAAAGAAGAGTCCCCAGTAAATGAAAGGATGTTTCATTGTCATTTCTTGCTTCAAACCACATTCAGCCAAGCCACGATTAGTTTGAAAATGGTTGCAATTTTCAGATTTTACCTTCTCCTCACCATGGAAAATCCCATGGATGGAGGAGCCTAGTAGGTTACAGTCCATGGGATTGCAAAGAGTCGGACACAACTGAGCGACTTCACTTTCACTTTTCAATTTCATGCATTGGAGAAGGAAATGGCAACCCACTCCAGTATTCTTGCCTGGAGAATCCCAGGGACAGGGGAGCCTGGTGGGCTGCTGTCTATGGGGTCGCACACGCACGGACACGACTGAAGCGACTTAGCAGCAGCAGCAGCAGCAAGAGTTACTGCATCAGTGTGCTTCCCTTCAGCGTTTCTTCTTTGTCTTATTTTTCTTAATAAACTACACATGCATAAATTACATGCACATAGCTCTTCATTCATTCATTCATTCATTTATGAAGTGGTCATGCCTATTTCCCATTCCAAACCTTTTTACACTATCATGCCTGGTCAAACTCTTGCCTGTCTTCCTACCCGTCTCTCCATCTTCCACTCTCTACCTCTGCTTTTCTAATTCCATTTTCCTTATCCTCAGGATCCTTCACGTTTATTGCATTAGACGGTGGAGGGTGTAGTAGCCCTGTTTACGTGGGTGAGAAATGTTGGGAGAGATGAGAAGTGGATAGAAAGGACAGTGTGGACTTGGTGTATTTGGACAAACACGTGGACATTCTTTCCAATATGTGCAGATCCAGGGCTCAGAGGGAAGATGTATGATGAATTAATGATGCACATGGCAGTTTCAAGTCCACATATAGATGAGATCATTGCAGAGATTAAGTGAAAAGGAATGAGCTCTAACTTAGAGTAGTTTCCCAGTAAACGTTTGCTGTGTGTGGCATCTTTACTTGGAAATTTACTACCAGTATGTGTGTCATTGGGTCTTCCCTAATGGCTCAGCAGTAAAGAATCTGTTTGCAATGTAGGAACGGAAGTTTGATCCCTGGGTTAAGAAGATCCCCTGGAAGAGGAAATAGCAACCTATTCCAGTATTCTTGCCTGGAAAATCCCAAGGACAGAGGAGCCTGGTGGGCTACAGTCCATGGGGTCGCAAAGAATTGGATGCAACTGAGCACTCACGCATGGGCGTCATGATCCTTTTAGGTGGTCATGACCTGCGCCTTGGCAGTTGTTAAACTTGCTCATCCCCTATGTTCATTATGGATTCTAACTCTCAAAAGTCACTTTAAAGAGAGAAATTCCTAGAAAGTTTTGGATAATCAAACAGCAGCTCAGTGGATGGAACAATTCCAAGATAAATACTGAAAATAGGTTTTAAGTCTCACCCATTTTGAGGATAAGAAAAGAAGTATTTTGTAGAAGAAAAATCCAACAGAAGCTATAATCAGAGAAGAAATACTGGCAGGGACCTTGGAGACTGAAGCTGAAGCACTTACTTCCTATGAGAGGAAACTGAGGCAAAGAAAAGTTAAGAAGCTAAAGCGAGGGCTCCTGCTTAAAATTAGCAGAAATCTCAAGTCATGTCAACTGAAGAGCAGATTTAAAGATAGAATATTTACTGTAAGTTCTGATAATGCTGAGAGTGCTCCTGGAACTTAAAGGGTCAGAATAATGGCCTGTTACCTAATTACAAATTAAAGCTTTAAAATTTCAATTGTATTTTATTTAATTAAAAAAGGAAGGCAA
>SJYQ01000220.1:1196378-1206730 GCA_006410935.1 Redunca redunca | reverse complement strand
GCAGATGACACCACCCTTATGACAGAAAGTGAAGAGGAACTAAAAAGCCTCTTGATGAAAGTGAAAGAAGAGAGTGAAAAAGTTGGTTTAAAGCTCAACATTGAGAAAACGAAGATCATGGCATCCGGCCCCATCACTTCATGGGAAATAGATCGGGAAACAGTGGAAACAATGTCAGACTTTATTTTTTGGGCTCCAAAATCACTGCAGATGGTGACTGCAGCCATGAAATTAAAAGACGCTTACTCCTTGGAAGGAAAATTAGGACCAACCTAGATGGCATATTCAAAAGCAGAGACATTACTTTGCCAACAAAGGTCCATCTAGTCAAGGCTATGGTTTTGCCAATGCTCATGTATGAATGCGAGAGTTGGACTGTGAAGAAAGTTAAACGCTGAAGAATTGATGCGTTTGAACTGTGGTGTTGGTGAAGACTCTTGAGAGTCCCTTGGACTGCAAGGAGATCCAACCAGTCCATTCTGAAGGAAATCAGTCCTGGGATTTCTTTGGAAGGACTGATGCTAAAGCTGAAACTCCAGTACTTTGGCCACCTCATGCGAAGAGTTGACTCATTGGAAAAGACTCTGATGCTGGAAGGTATTGGGGGCAGGAGGAGAAGGGGATGACCGAGGATGAGATGGCTGGATGGCATCACCGACTCGATGGACGTGAGTTTGCATGAACTCCGGGAGTTGGTGACGGACAGGGAGGTCTGGCGTGCTGCAATTCATGGAGTCGCAAAGAGTTGGGCACGACTGAGCGACTGAACTGAACTGAAATCTTTTGACAGATTCATAAACTGGCAGACAGAATCACAACAATAAGATCAGAGAAAGTTTTAATGTTCAATATGAACATCAAACAATAGTTTTATGAATTGCAGAGATTTATTTGAGAGTTTCTTCTCTTTCCCCCAAACCTGTGTGCTTAGTCGTTCAGTCCTGTCCAACTCTCTATGACCCTACGGACTGTAGCCTTCCAGACTCCACAGTCTATGGGATTCTCCAGACTAGAATACTGAAATGGGTTGCCATTTCCTATTCCAGGGGATCTTCCTGACCTAGGAATCAAACCTTAAGTCTCCTGCATTGGCAGCCAGATCCTTTACCACTGAGCTACCTGGGAAACACTTTTCCCCATAAAACACATACAAAATACTTCTGAAAATCAGCAAAAAGCCAAAGTCACTCAAAGGTTTTGATTTCTTGGCTATCCATCCAAAAATGATCAGCAGGTTGTAACCAAATAAAACCATAGGATTAGGGTATATTTTTGGATTTGACATAATCATGAAAACGTTTCCATCTTCATTTTGTCATATAATAATTTTGGACATTGTTTTCTTTTTTGACTGTGTTCCCAGCTTGCCTCCACCATCCATGGAACAGTTCATCATTTCTGTCTCACTCTAGTCATTGTACTTTGTCCACATTTCTCATTTTGTTCATGTACATTTTTGATTACTCTTTCATATTCAGGGCTGATTATTTATTTACACAAGAGTAAGACATTGTTTTATTACTCTTTGCATTTCTACAAAGTGTCTAGTGCAATGCAAACACATCATAAGCCTCTCAATAAATGAGGATTCAATGAATAAAGACTGACTCACATTCAACCAAATTATGATATAAGCACTGTTAATTCCCGAAGAGTGATTTGTTTACACATTCATATCAATGCTGCCTTGGTTCTTTCTGTTTAATGTTTAAAACATAATGAACATATCACAGCTGAAATTTATCTATAAATAGTACCAGATGTTATAGTAGATCTAAGCTTTATAGCTATAAGAGCGATTCTAAGAAATATTATTGAGTTTGTATCTATTTTGAACCCTTAAAGTCTCTGAATAGGATACAACAGCCCCCACATCTATACAGTTCATTTATTAAATAGTTGCCTATCAAATGGCACTGGACTAAAAATTCCTTGCCAAATATTGAGTTTATAGCATTCTATGAAAATAAGGGATCATGCTACATCAATATGACTTTTAAATAAATGTCATTAATTAAAACTGAGAAAATATTTCAGGCTTGCCTTCAATCCAACAAATATTTACAGAATACCTATTAGGTGTTAGATGCTATTCTGGGTACTCAGCACATAGCAATGACCAGTTTCTGTCCTTAAAACTTACACACAGTCTGTATTCATTTGCAGCTGGAGGCATGTGGAGAAGATAGTAGCTTACTTATTAAGCAAGTTAATAAATATGTTGTTTGTATTTTCTGACATTTAATTACTTGATGATTCAGATTTCATATGAAAGAATTAACATAGTAAGGAAAGAAGGCATTAATTCTTTCTGTATCCTTTCCAAACATTCGAGACTATTTAAATACTGTTACTTAGAATGCTTCAATAATGATTTGGTGGATTCCCAATTAGGATGATTTTCTATTTTACTTTCTAATTTACTGTTTTACTTATGTGTAATTATTATTCCTTGCCTTGCAGAAATATAGTTACAAGTAGATATCTGGCTTCATATTTAGTCAATAGGTTCAAAGTTAATGTTTTATTTTAAAAGAAACACAGAATTTGTCTAAGGATAGGGAAAAATAAGCAGAAAAAAAATAACCGTACCTCTGGTCATCAGTATAAATCCAGTTGCCTGTACTTTATAGGGAATTAGTCTCTTTTTAGAAAGAGCTTTTAATTGCTTAATCTAAGTAATGTGTGCAATGGCATACGTGTTTTATTTTAGAGTCTATCTAGCCCACTCAGAAAATGTAATGGACCTAATTTTCATTTAGTATAGGTCTGTGCAGTTCCTAAAACATCCAAATGGCTATTAATTTAATCAGGTAATTTAACTATAGCTCAAGAAAAGGCCACCCGCTAGTTGTCACGCAATGATTACGAGGATGACATTTCTATCCCATGATGCCAGAGGCAGACTTTGATACATCATTTTCTTTTTGAAGGTTAAACTCAGATAACCTGCCTTTGGCATTTAATTAGCTACATATTAAACACTCTTTTAATAATAAAATGATTAAAAATTTTATTGCTTCTCAAATGAGGCCCTTTTAGATAGATTTAATGACTTGGTTAGAGCTCTATAGTTTGTGAACCAAACCTTACTTAGGCCAATATGTAGTAATGATATGCTTTACAGCTTGCGAAATCTGTATTTTATTCAAATGATGGCCATAATCATTTTGGATAAAACTTATAATGCTTTCTTCTGTATTTTTAAGTCTAACTGTTAAATGTCATTGGAAAGTAACCAAAACCCCCTCAATTCAAAATTTCCAGAAATTATCAAGTTCAAGATGAATAAAGAGACCGTGAAATGTGTGTAATGTGCTGAATCTTATATACTAATTGTTTACCCTTTGAAAAATCGCTTGTCCCCATTGAATACCTGCCAAAACTTCATAAAATGATTGCAGAAATGACGGAGAAGTGTGAGTGGACTGCAAATCCTCATCTATATTTTCACTTAATACTAGCTCTTCAGTGAAAACGGTCATCAGGAGACTCTTCATTGTTCATCCTGAGCATGAATTGGGAGGGAGGCAGGGAGTTAAAATACCTGTACCTGTAAAATTGAACAGACCAGAGGCTATCACATAAGCACATGTAGTAACTACAGTCTGAATAAAAGTGATCACTGCCCTCTTACTCTTTCTTAAAGTTTTAATTTCAAACTTATTTTATTATTTATATATGCATACGTTTTAAGTGCTCAGTCCAATGACATTTGATGAAAATTTCCAACAATATAACCACCACCTGAGCTGATCTATGGAACAATTCAGTTATCACTCACCCTTCCTCGTGCCTCCCTTCTAGACAGCTGCCCATGGCTATCCAGCTGTTTTGAATCCACTCTGTCATTATAACTTGGTATGCTTGTTGTAGAATATTACATAGATGTCATCATGTAGGATGCATACTTCTTCTGCTCATCACATTATTTTTGAGCTATATTTGATTTTGCGCCTATCAGTAGCTTGTTCCTTTTTTTAAAAAATATTTATTTATTTATTTGGCTGCCTGAGATCTTACTTGTGACATGGATTCCTGACATCCATGAATCTATAGAGGGTATTTTTTCTCCAAACAACTGACTTATTAGTATTTTAGTTATTCCAACTAAATTTTGTGCTAGTTTCCTCCTTGATAATATGTACATTTGGGTTTCCTTGGGTCAAAGAAGGAACCCAGGTGTACAATCAGTTTCTTTGTTATTTCTCTTTCTAAAAAGATAATAGAGAATATATCTATATACTTTAAAAAGTATTGATTTTGTTTTATCAAATAACAGATATTGGAGAAAAATTTAAATGCAAATATGCAAATAGGAAAAGGAGTACATCAAGGCTGTATATTGTCACCCTGCTTATTTAACTTATATGCAGAGTACATTATGAGAAACACTGGGCTGAAAGAAGCACAAGCTGGAATCAAGATTGCCGGGAGAAATATCAATCACCTCGGATACGCAGATGACACCACCCTTATGACAGAAAGTGAAGAGGAACTAAAAAGCCTCTTGATGAAAGTGAAAGAGGAGAGTGAAAAAGTTGGCTTAAAGCTCAACATTCAGAAAACGAAGATCATGGCATCCGGCCCTATCACTTCATGGGAAATAGATGGGGAAACAGTGGAAACAGTGGCTGACTATATGTATTTGGGCTCCAAAATCACTGCAGATGGTGACTGCAGCCATGAAATTAAAAGACGCTTACTCCTTAAAAGGAAAGTTATGACCAACCTAGATAGTATATTCAAAAGCAGAGACATTACTTTGCCGACTAAGCTCCGTCTAGTCAAGGCTATGGTTTTTCCAGTGGTCATGTATGGATGTGAGAGTTGGACTGTGAAGAAAGTTAAATGCTGAAGAATTGATGCTTTTGAACTGTGGTGTTGGTGAAGACTCTTGAGAGTCCCTTGGACTGCAAGGAGATCCAACCAGTCCATTCTAAAGGAGATCAATCCTGGGTGTTCTTTGGAAGGAATGATGCTAAAGCTGAAGCTCCAGTACTTTGGCCACCTCATGCGAAGAGTTGACTCATTGGAAAAGACTCTGATGCTGGGAGGGATTGGGGGCAGGAGGAAAAGGAGACGACCGAGGATGAGATGGCTGGATGGCATCACTGACTCGATGGACATGAGTTTGAGTGAACTCCAGGAGTTGGTGATGGACAGGGAGGCCTGGAGTCCTGCAATTCATGGGGTCGCAAAGAGTCAGACACAACTGAGCTACTGAACTGAATGCAAAAAGGAAAAACTAGTGGTAATTCTATGACACAGAGTCACTAACATCACAGCACACATTCTGTCAGTTTTTTATGTTTATATATATATAGTTGTTATTCAGTCACCCAGGTGCGTCTAACTCTTTGCAACACCATGAACTGCAGCATGCCATCACCTTCACAGATCGCTGCCTTGTCATGGCGAAGGGGCTTGCATAACTCAATGAAGCTATGAGCCATGCCATGTAGGGCCACCCAAGATGGACAGGTCATAGTGGAGAGTTCTGACAAAACGTGATCCACTGGAGGAGGGAATGGCAAACCACCCTAGTGTTTGCCGTGAGAACTTCATAAACTGTATATATGTGTATACTTAAAAAGAAAGTAACCAATTTCATCCATCAAACAAAATACAGAAATACCTTGTCAATACATATTATCTACAAAATAATTTTGAATATTTGAATCATAGTCTATTGTATCACAGTTTATGTAATCATTCTCATATTGTTTGACATTTATATTGTCTACAATTTTATTTTCTTATACACAGTGGTGAAGTAAATATTTTTGTAGACAAAAAATTTAATACATACATTTAAATTTCTTTCCTTAGGATAAATTTCTATAAGTAGAATTGTACAATTACTAGATATCCATAATAAAGATTCTTATTTGGCAAATTATTTTTGCATGAAGATCAATCAAACATAGCTCAGTTCAGTTCAGTCGCTCAGTCGTGTCCAACTCTTTGCGACCCCATGAATCGCAGCACGCCACGCCTCCCTGTTCATCACCAACTCCCTGAGTTCACTCAAACTCACGTCCATCGAGTCAGTGATGCCATCCAGCCATCTCGTCCTCGGTCGTCTCCTTCTCCTCCTGCCCCCAATACCTTCCAGCATCAGGGTCTTTTCCAATGAGTCAGCTCTTCACATGAGGTGGCCAAAGTACTGGAGTTTCAGCTTTAGCATCATTCCTTCCAAAGAACACCCAGGACTGATTTCCTTCAGAATGGACTGGTTGGATCTCCTTGCAGTCCAAGGGACTCTCAAGAGTCTTCTCCAGCACCACAGTTCAAAAGCATCAATTCTTCAGCGTTTAACTTTCTTCACAGTCCAACTCTCGCATTCATACATGAGCATTGGCAAAACCATAGCCTTGACTAGATGGACCTTTGTTGGCAAAGTAATGTCTCTGCTTTTGAATATGCTATCTAGGTTGGTCATAACTTTCCTTCCAAGGAGAAAGCGTCTTTTAATTTCACAGCTGCAGTCACCATCTGCAGTGATTTTGGAGCCCCCCAAATAAAGTCTGCCACTGTTTCCACTGTTTCCCCATCTATTTCCCATGAAGTGGTGGGACCAGATTCCATGATAATTTTCTGAATGTTGAGCTATAAGCCAACTTTTTCATTCTACTCTTTCACTTTCATCAAGAGGCTCTTTAGTTCCTCTTAATTGTCTGCCATAAGAGTGGTATCATCTGCGTATCTGAGGTTATTGATATTTCTCCCATCAATCTTGATTCGAGCTTGTGCTTCTTCCAGCCCAGCGTTTCTCACTTTACTACTAATCCATGTTACTCACTTTTAACTTCTTATGGAACATTTTGTGAACTATAATACAAAATCTTGAGAACATTTGTGAACCATAGAAATGTCCTTGAACTTTGATCTGGCAAAAAGAAATTCATTATAGCTTGACTTTATCAGCTGCGAATAGATTCCTGTTTACATAGAACCTTAATTTTTAGGATAATAGTATATAAAATTAGGGTGGAAACTAAACAATAATGAGTCAAATAAAACTGGACTAGAGGTACTTTATTTTAATTTTACTTAATGATTTTCAGCCTCTTTTTGATGATTGAGAGCAGAGGTCCCTGACCTCTAGGATCTAATGCCTGATGCTCTGGGGTGGAGGTGATATAATAATAATAATAGAAATAAAGTGCACAGTGAGTGTAATGTGCTTGAATCATCCCCAAATCATCCCTCCTCCACTGAGTCCATGGAAAAATTGTCTTCCATATAACCATCCTGGTGCCTAAAAGGTTGGGGACTGCTGATCTAAAGCTTCACTTCCCAGTAAGGTAGCCACTGGCCACATGTGGCTTTTGAGCACTTGAAATACAGCTAGTGAGAATAAAGACTTAGCACCAAAGATATAAAATACCTCATTAATGATTTGTATATTGATTGCATATTGGAATGAGAATACTTGGGATATATGGGTTCAATAAAATATGATATTAAAATGAATTTCACATGTTTCATTCCAAATGGCTATTAGAAAACTTTAATTTACACATGTGGCTCCTATTTTATTTCCACTGGGCAGAATTCATCTAGATGTATATTCTACTGCTATAGAATATGTACAAGGATCGCTACATACTAACTATATTTTTTATGCTTATGAACTAAGAGTGGTTTCAATAGTGGTTTCAATAACTGATCCACAAAATTTCCCTAAAGTGTACTCTGATGAGTGAGTAAGTGACTGACAAGAGAAATCTTAGTTTGCTCAGCACCTAAGCTCTATAGACGGCAGAAGACGAATTCTCCCTGGCAGGTTAATAGACTTTCTCCCTGCTGAAGTTCCAAATTGTTGAAAAGCATTTACACCAGTTTTCATGAGGATGAATTGAGAGTGAATGGATAAAGTGAATGGCATTCTATTTTAGGTCCACTCTTCTCATGTCAAGCTTTTTAAACTACATGTATATATGTATGTTTATCTTTGGCTGCGTTGGGTCTTCATTGTGCACAGGCTTTCTCTAGTTGCAGCAGGTGAGGGCTACTCTCTGCCTGCAGTGTGCAGGCTTCTCCTTGCGGTGGCTTCTCTTGCTGCGGAGCACGGGCTCCAGGGCTTTCGGGCTTCAGTAGCTGCGGCACGTGGCCTCTGCAGTTGCGGCTCCCAGGGTCTAGAGCACAGGCTGTGGCACGTGGGCTTAGCTGCTCCGTGGCATGTGTGATCTTTCTGGATCAGGGATCAAACCCGTGTCTCCTGCATTGGCAGGCAGATTCTTTACTACTGAGCCACAGGGGAAGCCCCTCAAACTTTGTTGATCACCATTCGGCCGATGCAGTGTTTGCATTGATCCTCATGCAGTTTCAACACAGGCAAAAAGGATGAACTCAAGTGAAGAACTAACTTACCCTGAAGCAATTCGAGACTTAAAGTTTGAAAGTAAAACTCCATGTGAATTTTTGTTCATGTCCTGTACATATATTTAGAATGCAGTAGAGAATTGAAGCATAGATCTTTCCCACAGAAACAATAAACAACAAAAAATTGTAGACAAATGATTTAATGACCCAAACTAGGCATTTAATTTGGGGCATTCATAGAACTTCCTCTTGAAAAAACCAGACTATATGGGACAATGGAAATATGAGTGTTTGGTGAGAAGAGCAAGGAAGGTTCTCTGACTTCTAGGAAACTTCTTATCTGCCTTGGGAGTACTGTACTTGGGGCATGCTCTGATAACTTCTAAAAGTGAGCCTATAGCGGGTATAATTGCAAGAGTTATGAAAAAGGAAAGAAAACAATTTCACACTATTGAGAAAAGGACTAGAGCCTTAATTTGCTCACCTGTGTATAGGATGCTGTATAAAAGTTGGAAATTTACCTGCCACCTCTCAGTTTATTTAGAGAAATTTCTGCTCGCTTAGACTTTCTTTGGGAAATGTAATACATGCTGAAAAGGTCAAATTGAGATTTAGACTACCTATACATATTTCCCCCACCAAACAGAAGTTATCTGTGCCTCTCCAAACAAGCTCTATCAATGCCTTTGAATCGTGTTATGGCTTCATACACCAAACGATTCACTGATGTGTGAAAAGACCAGTAAATCAGCAAGTTGCTTGTTCTGTGTAAACCCAGCTAGCTGATGTGCTTGAATTATTGGACTGGGCAGTGCAACGGTTTGGTGCCATGAGTTTCTAGTCCTTGGTGAGACAGAGGTTCAGCAACTGTTATTTCTCACTGAGGAAATGCTTGTGAATATGACAACCAAATTTCTAAACAGTGCCATCCAGAACTGATTGAATATCCTCATCAATTATAGTTTATACGAACAGCCATTGAATTGTCAGAGACTTAGGCTGTCTCTTTAATTATAAAAGGGCACTATGGTGTGGCATTTAAGAGCAAAGATGCTGGAGTCAAACTGGGCTCTGCTCCCTGCAAGTTGTGTGACCCTAAGTACTCACCATTCTGAAGAAGAGAAAAGAGCCCTCTCTTTATCATGCAAGGACAGAGCAATAAGGTTGCAAGCCAAGAAGAAAACACTGACCAAACACTGAACCTGCCTACGTTCTGACCTTGAACTTCCCAGCCTCCAAAACTGTGAGAAATATATGTTGGTGGTTTAAGCCACTGTCTATGGTATTTTGTCATAGCAATCCTAAGCAGGTGGTGGTGCTAGTGGTAAAGAATCCGCCTGAGAGTGCAGGAGACACAAGAGACATGGGTTCGATCCCTAGGTCAGGAAGATCCCCTGGAGAAGGAAATGGCAACCCAATCTAGTATTCTTGCTTGGAGTATCACGGGGACAGAGAAGCCTGGTGGGCTACAGTCCATGGGGTCGCAAAGAGCTGGACACGACTGAGCACAGCACAGCACTCTGTCTATGCTATTTTGTTACAGCAACCCAAAGTGACTATGACAACAGCTAACATTTGCTGAGCATTTATTCTGTGCCAGACACTGTCTTTAACATTCTTATATTAATTAATCTTCATAACTTCATGAAATGGGTATTATTATTATCTCATTACCCTATGTTGAAGATGGATACCAAGGCACAGAGAAGTTATACGCCCAAGATCACCCAGCTAGACAATGATCACACTAATATTAAAACACAAGCAGCATGTTTTGAGCTCCATAAGCATTTTACTAGATTGAGAGAATTCTTTTTCTCAAAAGATGGTCTCATGATGAAGACTCAAATTCCTTTCTCCTCTGAATTTCTAAAATCCTACAATTCTTAAGAAGAAAACTAGACATTCAATACTGTGTAAAACTTTGTCATCAGAGGGATGTGGTTTCCTATCTTGGTTTATTCGCCTACTAGGTATGTAAATTTGGACAAGATAATGCATTCTTTACAAACAACTCCCCA
>SJYQ01000220.1:1171449-1182964 GCA_006410935.1 Redunca redunca | reverse complement strand
ATGAAAATTTTATTGTTAACATATTCAGCAAAACATTTAATTCTACTTATAATTGAGTATTTCACACTTAATTATGTATTTTTCTAAGTTCTGGAATACTACAATTCTTTACCTTTCTTGTTTTAGTCCTTATAACTCCTTAAAATATAGGAAAATTAAAAGTCCATTAAATGGTATCCATTACTACTTACTATTGTAAGATCAGCTATGGACAGTGAGTAGCTGCAATACTTGTCAAGTTTGATTGCTTTGAAGTCTGAACATGGGATTCATTTAATGGCACTCACTTATTTGTACCAAGAAATAAGGCTGATCTATGAAACAATCTGGTTTGAAACAGGTAAATAGCAGGAATGTTAAACTTGTTCCCTAAATATTGAAAAAAAAACTGTAAGTAGAAAGGAAAATTAATTTAAGCTGAAAATATAACATTTTTATTAGCTAAGAGAAAAACCTGATCCTCATTTTTTCTATATGATTAATACAGTCATTCTAAACACTACTTTGCCAACAAATTAAGTTGGAATTTCTGATGTAGCTGTCTTTGGAAAACTTCCTTATTTAGGGACTTATTAAGCCTAATTATGACTGAACATTAACAAACAATACAAATAATGTTTCTTCTTATAAGCTTTGTCTATATCAATGAAGCATCCACTGGGTATCTAAGTCCTAAAATTTTAAGATTTGGGATTGTGTACACGGGTGGTTGAGTCAGGCAATCTTTTATTTATACATAGAAAGAGAAGGGTTATTGTATTTCTGCTAGCAATTTCCAAAGAACTGAGTAAACTTTCATTAAGTGAAAAAGGAAGAAAGTAGGAAAGAATTTGAATGCCAAACCCTTTAGGAAGCAAAGAAAATCTTACTAAAAGAATAGATGGACAAAGCCATAGGAGTTATTGAAAAGGACATCTGGTGAGGGTGAAAGAGGAGCTTGAAAAAGTTTATGTTGGCTAAGAACTCAGCATTAAGAAAACTAAGATCATGGCATCCAGTCCCATCACTTCATGGCAAATAGAAGAGGAAAAAGTAGAAGAGTGAGACTTTATTTTCTTGGGCTCCAAAAACATTGTGTATGGTGACTGCAGCCACGAAATTAAAAGACACTTCCTCCTTGGAAGAAAAGCTATGACAAACCTAGACCACATATTAAAAAGCAAAGACATTACTTTGCCAACAAAAGTCCGTCTAGTCAAAGCTGTGGTTTTTCCAGTAGTCATGTATGGATGTGAAAGTCGGACTATAAAGAAGGCTGAAAGCCAAAGAATTAATTGATGCATTTGAATTGTGATGCTAAAGAAGACTCTTCAGAGTCCCTTGGACTGCAAGGAGATCAAATCAGTCCATCCTAAACGAAATAAACCCTGAATATTCACTGGAGGGACTAAAGCTAAAGCTGAAACTCTAATACTTTGGTCACTGGGTGTAAAACACTGACTCATAACATTTTATGTGTAATAAGCATTGAATAAATATTTTTTGATTCAAAGAATGAAACTTCCACTGGGTACTTCCAAGATCTTAGACATTACAAAATTAAAAGTCTAGGGGGCTTTCCTGGTGGTCCAGTGGTTAAGATTCTGTGCTGTCAATGCAGGGGGTGTGGGTTTGATCCCTGGTCAGGGAACTGGGGTCCCACATGCTAGGAGAAAAAAAGTAAAATTAAACTAAAAATCTAGTTGGCAGCTTAAGTCACATGAATTGAGGCTAATGTTGTCCATGTACTTTCGCCAAAAACACATTGTTACAAATGTTATCTCATTCTATGAAATTCTTTACTAAATGATACATATGCTGGCTACTATTATTTCAAAGGCATACGGTACTTAATATTATTTCTAAGACATGAGGTGTTTTAAAAATGTGTTTTTGAATAAGAATATAATACTTTTGTACCTCATTATATTCTGCTGCTGCTGGTGCTAAGTCTCTTCAGCTGTGTCCGACTCTGTGCGACCCCATAGACAGCAGCCCACCAGGCTCCTCGTCCCAGGGATTCTCCAGGCAAGAATACTGGAGTGGGTTGCCATTTCCTTCTCCAATGCATGAAAGTGAAAAGTGAAAGTGAAGTCGATCAGTCGTGTGCGACCCTCAGCGATCCCACGGACTGCAGCCTTCCAGGCTCCTCCATCCACGGGATTTTCCAGGCAAGAGTACTGGAGTGGGGTGCCATTGCCTTTTCCATTTTCAGCCCTAAGAGCCATTAAATATTCTGGCTTTAGACAAATCCTCCCAAACTTTAGATGTCATAAAACGTATGTTTACTGAGTTTAAATGATCTCAGACTTTCACAGTCATTCTTTTTCATACAAAATTAAAGGTTCCTTAAATTCCATAGTGCTTTACAATTTCCAAAAGTTCCACACGTATGATTTCATATAATCCCATAGTATCCCACTCTTTCCTCCACTACCCCTATACGTCCCTCCCCTATCTTTCCCCCACTGATAACTACTAGTTTGTTCTCTACATCTTTCACACTCATCTTAGTCACTCACTCCTCATCAACCTTTTTATCTATTACAAATTGAAACTATATCATTTCAGTTGTACTGCACATCTGTCCATTTGTACTGCCCGTCTGTGTAACAAAAGCAGTGCTCCAGTGTTTGAGGCTGGTGAGACTGGAGGAAGTCATTGAAACCCCCAGAAATACTCATGTGCTCAGATACACATGCAGCTATTGTCCACTAGGGATACAGGGGGATAACAGCACATTATCTTGGTTGAACTGTGAACACTAACTCCCAGTTTGGATCTTATTTGCTATTATGCACTCGAGTCAATAACTTATCCCATCTTAAATTTTGTCCTTATCTAGATGGTAGAGCTGGCAAATATAACAGAAGGAACACATGGGAAATGACTCTAAAAGATCGTGTTGCATCTGTATTTCCTGCTGATACTTGGATTAATATAAATTAAGCTTTAGTGGCCAGTATAAAAGGTTGAAGGTCTTTAAATTTTCATCTATTCTTTTAATAACAGTCTCTGACTTAAAAAAAATCTATTCTCTTTTTCTTTCCTGAAAGAAATTTGAAAAGATGTGTCTAAGTAATTTCAGTTTGCATGACTGTAAGAAAAACAAAAGGACTTACAGACTTGGCTCTTTGCCAATAAATCATTCCTCTCCATTATTGGCTACTATCTATTTTATGTGCTTTGACTAAGCCACAAATACTCTAACAACATAAAAGCTTAATTTAGTAGACCATGCTAATGAGAGAAATGTCTCCTACATTCTACAGGTAATGAAATATCCTATCAGGTAATGTTATGATGTTTGCATTTTTTTATTTTCACAAATATCCAATCATCTTGAATGAATTAATTGAGATCCTAGAGTAGTAAATGTACAATTATCTGACATACATACCTAGCTAACAAGTATAAAATATTTGCATTAAGCACCATCCATCAGCTTTATGTTATTTTCCATGTTCATTATGATTGTAGGCTCAAACTGCAATGGTCATTAAACTGGTGAAGATACTAGCATGCAAGCAGTTGTGTGGGAATGAAAGCTTTTACAAACATCTGGTTGCAATATAGTATTAACAAAGAATTAAAAATATTATTTGTCACTTTGAAAAACACGTGAACAACTCCTATTGTTTAGAATATAAGGACAAATTAATGTAACAGTTGAATTACTTTTATCAGTGGAAGAGGGTTGAGTAAAAACAGGCTGCTTTCAGTTCTAGCTGAGTGGTCCTTTCTACTAGGAAGGAAGACCTTTCTGAATATCCTTGCTTGGCTGAAGGTCCCTCTCATGTCTTTCATAACTATTACCCTTTGTAAACCTTTTCATCACTCTGATTAATTTCATGAAAATTATCTATTTTTCTAACCCACTGGCCTATATTTATTATCTTTGTCCGGTGCCTGAAAAAATACTTGATGCGTAGGTACTCAACAAATATTTATTAAACTAAATAAATTACCCAAAGGGGTAATTTTATACATAATGTCAATTAAACTAAGTATTACTTGAAGATATATGAATATAAATAAACTTTTTGGAGTCTACAAACTATGACTTTGTTATATATGAATTCATATAAAATATGGCTTCCCTGGTAGCTCAGGTGGTATAAGAATTTGCCTGCAATGAAGGAGACCCTGGTTCAGCCTCTGGGTTGAGACAATCCCCTGGAGAAAGGAATGACTTCCCACTCCAGTATTCTTGCCTGGAGAATTACATGGACAGAGGAGCCTGGTGGGCTACAATCCATGGGCTCACAAAGAGTCAGACATGACTGAGCAACTATCTCTATATATCCTATATTGCAGATGTCAGTAAACATTTTCTGTGAAGAGCCAGATAGATATTTTCAGATGTCTGAATTTTCAGATGATGTGGCCAGATAGTCCTTATCACAACTAATCAACTCTTCTTTTGCAGCTTGAAGTCCCAGAAAACACATACATGAATGAGCATGGCTGTGTCCCAACAAATCTTCATTTTGGCATACTGAATTTGAGCTTCATGTAGTATTTATGCATCATGAAATGCTTTTCTTTTTTTAACCATGTAAAAGCATAAAGTTCAGTCGTAGGTCATGGACTGTATAAAAACAAGTGGTTAATCCCTGCCACATCGTGTGGAATTCTACATTGCTGTCATCTTCACCTAGTCACTCAGATAATAGTTTTTCCCTCCTTACTGTAAAAAAATTGTGAAATTAATTAATGAATATTGGACTCTGCCATCTGTCTGGAAATTGAATTTGAGAGGTTAATACTAAAAATAGGAGGTTTTTGTAGTAATCCTCATCAGAGACAGTAATGGCCTGAATTAGTAGGAAGACCAAATAAGGACTAGAGCACAGAAATATTTAGGAAGTTTATATCCTGGTCCTTTATAATCAGTTGTTTGAAAAGTAATCAAAGATAAGTTCTAACTTTGGTGTCTTTTAGGGGTTTCACTGGTGGCTCAGTGGTAAAGAATCCAGCTGCAATGCAGGAAACTGAGGAGATGTGGGTTCGATCCCTGGGTCAGGAAGATCTGCTGGAGGAGGAAATGGCAACCCACTCCACTATTTTTGCCTGGAGAATCCCATGGACAGAGGAGCCTGGTGGGCTGCAGTCCATGGGGTCACAAGGAGTCGGACGCGACTAAGTGAGTGTTCACACACCATGAAGATTAGGAACCCAGGGAAAGGAAGAGTTCTGGGGAAGAAATGGAACCAAATTGGACACAGAATTTTAGGTGCTTGAGTGATATCTAGATGAAATATCCTAGAAGGGGATTTGAATAAATGATCCAGACCCTGAAGAGAACTATTTCTAAAAGCATGAATTTGTTAGTCATTTACATACAATAATTGCTGAAACCATTAGAAGTGACTGCTAAAATCTGACTGCTCAGGATAAAATATAACAAGTCAGTTAAGCCTTGGTATAGATGTAAAAACACAAACATTTAAGTGTAGGAGAAAGACTAGGTGATCGTGAGTAAGAGAGACGAAATGGCCAGAGATTGGAGGGCAGTCAGGAGAATGGAGAGTTTGGATGCTGAAAAGATGGAAGTGGGTATCCAGTGCCATAGAGAAATACAGTAAGGTGCTTACTTGGCTTTGGAATAAGATGATTGACATTTTAGCAATCGGGATAGAAGTCATATACACAGTGGGTTGATAGGCACTGAAAATATGAAATTAAAGCTACACTTTAGAGAAATTTTGATGTGAAAGGAGGGTTGGACTGAAGATAGGGAACTATGAGGTGAAGGTCAGTTCTTTCTTGTCTGGGAGAGGCTTTTCCACACTTAGGTGTCAAGGTCAATGAGCTAGAAAATAGAAGGAAGAGGAAAGAAAGATGCAAGAAAAGAGGTGAGGGAGTAGAGTCACGGTGTTGGTAGAAGGACAAATTAAGGATGCATGGGGTTTAAATAGGGGGAGGTCAACTTTTCTCTAACACCGAAGGAAGGGAAGTTAGGAATGAGCATGAATAGGAAGAAACTAGTAAACAGAGAATGGCAGTTGAGAGAAGGCCTTAATTTTATGTATAAAAGGTAATTATCTTTTGAAAGCTGGGAGGATGGTGTTGAAGGTCTGAAAATATGTTGAGGGAAATGGGAGTAGACTGTGGACGAGAAGCAGATGAGACCCCAATGTTCACAGCAGCACTGTTTACAATAGCCAAAACATGGAAGCAACCTATGTGTTCGTTGACAGATATGGATAATAATGTGGATTTTATGGAATGTCATGGAATATTATTCAACTATTAAAAAGAATGAAATATGTCATTTGCCAGCAACATGGGTGGATCTTGAGATTATCATACTAAGTGAAGTCAGACAGGGAAAGGCAATTATCCTATGCTATTGCTTATATGTGGAATCTAAAAAAATTATGCAAATGATCTTATTTACAAAACAGAAACAGACTCACAGACATAGAAAACAAGCTTATGGTTACCAAAGGGAAGGGGTGAAGTAAAGTAAAGTCGCTCAGTCGTGTCCGACTGTTAGTGACCCCATGGACTGCAGCCTATCAGGCTTCTTCGTCCATGGGATTTTCCAGGCAAGAGTGCTGGAATGGATTGCCATTTCCTTCTCCAGGGGAACTTCCTGACCCAGGAATTGAACCCGGGTCTCCCGCATTGCAGGCAGACGCTTTACCGTCTGAGCCAGGGTGAGGGATGGATAAATTAGGAGTTTGGGATTAAAACATAGATGCTTTTGTGGTTTAATTGCTAAGTTGTGCCCAACTCTTGAAACGCTATGGACTATAATGTGCCAGGCTCCTCTGGCCATGGGATTTCCCAGGCAGGAATACTGTAGTGGGTTGCCATTTTCTTCTCCAGGGGATCTTCCCGACTCGGGGATTGAACTTGAGCCTCCTGCTCTCCTGCAGGCAGGTGGATTCTTTACCAACTGATCCACCAAGGAAGCCCAACATACATACTATTATATATAAAACAGGATAACTAGGTTATTGCAAGATATTGAGTTGAGATAATAACACAGGGAACTATACTCAATATCTTATAATAACCTACAATGGAAAAAGAATATATCTATGTATATATATACGTAACGAATCACTTTGCTGTGTGCCTGACACTAAATGCAACATTGTAAATCAGAAGACATCTGAAACTACTAGAGTCAAGAGTTTCATGACTGCTTGACTTTTCTCCAAAATTGTGCAGTTACCTGGATCCAGTGCTGGGGTTTGGGTGGATGGACGTAAGAGATACATATGTCAAAAGACATTGAGAAATGAGGGAGAGAAAAGGTACACAAAAGTTTCTGTCATCAACCACAGGGTTCAAGTTGGCTTCAAAAGGAAAAGAAGCCCAGAAGAATTCATGGCATTGGAGGTCTCTATGGGGTAAAGCTGACTGCAGAAAGAGTTGGAGTTGTTTGGTCAAAGGTTTAAGATTTCCAGGATTGTGGATCTGGTGGAAAAACAAAGCAAGACAAAACAACTCCATGGCATGGCCAAAAGCACCTGTAGTTAAAGAAGAGGTGAAGTGAAAGTTGTTGGCATTAAGAAGTAACAGTGGATGAATCAGGTTGCAGAATGAGGGGCAGTGACTTGGAGGTAGGTTGAGACAAGGATAATCAGGGTTGGTGTGGAGTTCACAGGATGACAGAAATTTAGAGAAGGATGGTCTCAGATGTACATCCTTAAGAATGGATGCCTGAAGGGACCTTTACTGTGGGTTCAGAGAAATACAATAGCAATTATTCACACTGACGTGTGCTCCAGAGAGGGAATCTCCTTCTCCTCCACCCTCCCCTCAAAACTACAGACACCCTGAATGACAGACTCAGTCATAACTCTAGTCTTTGCATCACCAGACTGGTGTGACCCTAACTTAGAAGTGGATGAAAGAAAACATGTCTGGTCTGATGTTACATGAATTTTCTTCTTTTTCTCTCTCTCTCTCACCTTCTTGATTCTGTATTTCTATTGATTGTTCTCCTCTGTAACCTGTAGTGAGACATGCGTTTTCTTGCATCAGGAATTTTACTAATGGTTTAGGGAATTCTTGCTCTGTTTGTGTAACACTGTTTCAACAGAGACTGTGAAGAGTCTTTTTCAATAATTTATCTCTTGGGTCTTTAATGGCACAGACCTGAGCAGGGAGACTTCTGTACAAGGTTGAGTGCGGTTTTTATTAGGTCAAGAATCAGGCTTCTTAACCTGGGGTTTACAGAACCCCAGGGAATCCAGAACGCTGGGAATCCATGAAGTTACATGCAAAGTTGTATCTGTGCACTTTACCAACTGGAGAGCCCCTGGCTTTCTCCAGCCCTCGTAAAATTCAGTGCAAACCAAAATGACCTAGAACCATCACATACTGATCTGAGAAGCTCTTCAGGGGAAGGCTTCTATATAATTCTTTTTTAAAATTATTATTTTTATTATTTATAAAAGTTTTAAAATTTTATACAATTTTACATGTTACCTTCTATTTACAGTTATTACATTCTCTTGTTGTATAGTACATCCTTGAGCCTATCTTACACCCAATAGTTTGTACCTCCCATCACCCACTATGTTCCCAACCCCCAGCCCCACCCCACTGGTAACCTCTAGTCTGTTCTCTGTATCTAGGACTATCTGAATCTCTACTTCTGTTTTGTATGCCCCTCTTCTTATTGTGCATGACCTGACTCAAGTCCATCTTTCACTACTTAGAAGTATGGACATTTCTTGGGTGGCACCAGTAGGCTTCCTTTATATGCAACAACCCAGTGTTCTAAATCTAATTCTTTTGTTTTTACCTTTAAATAGACCATAGTGAAGGCTGAGGGCTTAAGAATTGATGCTTTTGAACTGTGGTGCTGAAGAAGACTCTTGAGAGTTCCTCGGACTGCAAGGAGATCAAATCAGTCCATCCTAAAGGAAATCAGTCCTGAATATTCATTGGAAGGACTGATGCTGAAGCTCCAATATTTTGGCCACCTGATGCAAAGAGCCAACTGATTGGAAAAGACCATTGTTGCTGGGACAGATTGAAGGAAGGAAGAGAAGGGGATAGAGAGGATGAGATGGTTGGATGGCATCATGGACTCAATGGAGATGAGGTTGAACAAGCTCCGGGAGATGGTGAAGGACAGGGAAGTCTGGTATGTGGTAGTCCATGGGGTTGCAGAGAGTTGAACACAATTTAGCGACTGAACAGCAATAACATAGTAAAAACACACTGTCTTCTGGGTATGACAATGAGTAAGAAACTTGCATGCTCAGTGAGCTTATTGTTCAGAATATAAACTGCAGGCTAGCTCATAGGAGAAAGAACAAATAAAGAAATTAGTGAAATGGCGTGGGGGTTGGGGATGGCACTGAAATGTCACTGTGGGAGAACAGAGGACAAACAGAGACTCTGGAAAGAGGCTGGGGCTGGTAAATGGGGTGAGAGGAGGAAGGGGAGGCTTGGGAGCTGGTCTTCAATAGGACTCCCCACCATCTTCAGATGTAACCATAGGCATCGTTGGAGCAGAAATTATCTGCCTTGCCTCACCTCACCCTGATTCTTCAAAAGCAGCCACTTTTAACTGCATGAGCTTTGATTCCCCTTTTTGCCCCCATTGGTCCTTGTTGGTTATGGACTTTAAAAAGAGCAGTGTGTACATATCAATCCAAAACTCCCAATCCATCCTTCTCCCTCACCACTCTTCCCCAACCCCCTACCCCCCACAACAGGTACCCATCAGTTCACTCTGTAGGTCTGTGAGTCTGTTTCTGTTTTGTAAATAAGTTCATTTGTATCATTTTTTCCTTAGATTTAACATATAAGCAACATCATATGATATTTGATATCTGTCTAACCTACTCCACTTAGTATGATAATCTCCAGGTCCATTCTAGTTCATTCTTTTTATGGCTGAGTAATAGTCCAGATCTTCTTAATTAATTCATCTGTGGACATACATTCAGATTGCTTCCATATCCCGGTTATGGTAAACAGTGCTGCGGTGAACACTAGCATGCATGTGTCCTTCCAAATCATGTTTTTCTCTGGATATATGCCTAGGAGTTGGATTTCTGGATCATATAGTAGCTATATTTTTAGTTTTTTAAGGAAACTCCATACTGCTGTAAATAGTGGTTGTACCAATTTACATTTCCACCAACAGTGTAGGAGCGTTCTGTTTTCTCCACACCTTCTCCAGCATTATTGTTTGCAGACTTTCTGACGATGGACATTCTGATTGCTGTGAGGTGCTATCTTATTGTATGGATACTTTTGATGTGCATTTATCTAATAATTAGCAGTGCTGAGCACCTTTTCGTGGGCTTCTTGGCTATTTGTATGTCATCTTTGAAGAAATGTCTATTTGGTCTTCTGGCCATTTTTTGTTGGGTTGTTTGTGTTTTGGATAGAGTTACATGAGCTGTTTGTAAATTTTGGAAACTAATCCGTTGTTTGTTGCATCGTTTGTGAATATTTTCTTCCATCCTGTGGGCTGTGTTTTCCTTTGGTTTGTGGTTTCCTTTGCTTTGCAAAAGATTTTGGGTTTAATTAGGTCCCATTTGTTTATTTTTGTTTTTATTTCTATTACCCTGGGAGATGGATTGAGAAAGATCTTGCAGCGATTTATGTCAAAGAGCGTTCTGTGTTCTGCCTATGTTTTCCTCTAAGAGTTTTATAATATGTGGTCTTGATTCTTGATTTAACAACTAGCAACAGCATCTTCTAACACTTCTTCCTATCAGATAAAGAATTTAATTCCCTTATAACTTTCATTTTTCCTCTCTTCTGATTTTAGCCAGTACTTTTTGTTACTGCTTTGTGTTACTCTTTCTACTTCAAATAATACACTTAAATTCCTTTTTAAAATATTGTGTCAGCTTTAAATAATATCTTTCTACTTTTTATGAATGAAGGTGAAATAAATCCTACTCCTGCACGATCCTTCATGTCACCTTCCCATTCCCACATCTCAGCCTCTCCCAGCTGACCCTAACTTTTATGTTGTCCAAGTTTATTTTACAGAAGTTTGCCTGAGAAATCTATTTCAGCTCTCTCAGGTGGTTCTTACCTTCAGTTAACTTTGGTTGAGAACAGAATTCTGGACTGAAAAAGCATTTTCTGTTAGAATTTGACGTTTTTCTCCAGTATTTTCTAATAAAATATTGCTAATAAAAACTCTGGTGCTAATTAATTCTTGCTTTTTGTATGTAGTCCACTTTTGGGTGGGTATTTTGAAATTTCATACATGTGTATAAACATATATATATATAATAACTATTTATATATGTGATATCTGCATACACATATGTATATATAGTTATCTCCTTTTAGGTATCTCACATTGAACTTTTTCAATGTGAAAAGCCTGCTTTTCTTCAACTCCTGGAAATATTTATTTATTTATTCACTTGTTTGTTGTTTAGTTTTTTCTATCTGTCCAGTTTTTTTTGTTTTTTTTTTAACTTCCTTTTGAATGAGTCACAGACTTCCTTGGTTGCTTCTCCACTTCTCCATAGCTCTTAACTTTTTTTTCTGGCCGGAGCCGCCCCTCCCCTCCCTTCTCTCCTCCCCT
>SJYQ01000220.1:1141940-1156449 GCA_006410935.1 Redunca redunca | reverse complement strand
ATGGAGTGAATTCTCTGTAAATTATTTCTGATGCTCTGTCAGATGCTAAGTGAACATGCATATTGTATTAAAAACCTGGAAAGGTAATGTTTCAACTTGAGAGATATCGGCCAGTAAAATCTTAAAGCTTCTTTAGTTTGGATTCAGGTTTGGAAAAAATGTTTTCATAATTTGCTCTAGCACCTCCAATAATCATTTAAAATAAGCCCAAAGTGGCAACAGGTACAAATATCTATAACTTAATTTGATTTGTATCCAAACAAGAAACTGAAGGTACAATAAAATGTTAAATGCAGAACCTAGGTGGTAGATAAATGATTTTTTTTCAGTGCATAATTCTTTAAGCTTATCTGTATGCTTTGTTGTTATTTTAGTCTATTAAGTTGTGTCTAATTCTTGTGACCCCATGGACAGTAGCCTGGCAGGCTCTTCTGTCCTTGGGATTTCCCAGACAAGAATACTGGAAAGAGATGCCATTTCCTTCTCCAGCTGATCTTCCTGACCCAGGGATTGAACCTGTGTCTCCTGCATTGGCAGGCAAGTTCTTCACCACAAAACCACCAGCAAAGCCCATGTGTATGCATGTTGTTCCATTGCCCAGTCATGTCTGACTCTTTGAGACCCCATGGACTGCAGTACAGTCCCTGTCCTTCACTATCTCCCAGAGTTTGCTCAGACTCATGCCTATTGGGACGATCATGCCATCCAACCATCTCATCCTCTGTCGTCCCCTTGTCCTCCTGCCTTCAGTCTATCCCAGCATCAATCAGGGTCTTTTCCACTGAGGTGGCTCTTTGCATCAGGTGGCCAAAGTATAGGAACTTCAGCTTTAGCATCAGTCCTTCCAGTGAATATTCAGGGTTGATTTCCTTTAAGATTTGTAGTTCTAAGGTATAAAAGTAACATTTTAAATTTATAAATAAGTCCAGGTGTCCAGAAAGATGGATACTGCAACTAACTCCTGGCAAATCTTCCCATGAAGTGACCAGAATCTAACTTTATTTCTTTACTGTCAAAATGGCATTTTATTTTTATTGCCTAAAGACATTCCTGGCAAGAGGTCCTTGTTCTTACACACTTAAAAGAATCTTCTCTTTTCCACCTAGGCTTTTCCCACTCACATTTTCCCGAATTTGGATATCAGTTCTTTTTTCAGGCAATTTCCTATGTCCTCCTATAACATCAGTCCACAGATTTGCTAGTGAAATGAAATACTGCAGTGACCTTTTTAATTCCCCTGACTTTTTACAATCTTGGAAATTTAGCACAACAGCAGGAGTTTAATCATATTCACAAATGTAAAAGACAAAATAAGGCACCTTTAAATTCAGAGGGAGATATGACCTCCAAGGTATGAGAGCCTTCAGAGATTCCCTGGCTGTTGCTGGGGACTGCTGAAGCTGTGGTACTTGTGTTTTTCATGATGCATCACTATTGATACATCTTGTCACTGATGCATCTACCCACTGTTTATCCTTGGTCTTACTGGCTTCAAACTCCCGCTCGTGGTCCACATTTTGAAACTCACTTATCAGAACTATCATACTTGATATTCATTTTTTTCTTTACTAACAATGTCTTTTTCAGTGTATTCAGAATAGTTTTCATTACAAGATTTCAACGTCTTTGATTTAACTGTGACCACCAGTTTTACTGGGAAATAACAGATGTAAGCACTGTGTGAGTGTAAGGTGTACAGCACAATAATTTGACTTACAAACAACTACGCTAAAGGTTTTGACTGTGTGGATCACAACAAACTGAGGAAAATTCTAAAAGAGATGGGAATACCAGACCATCTTACCTGCCTCCTGAGAAACCTGTATGCAGGTCAAGAAACAACAGTGAGAGCTGGACATAGAAGAAGAACCGACTGGTTCAAAATTGGGAAGAGTACGCCAAGGCTGTATATTGTCACCCTGCTTATTTAACTTCTATGCTGAGTACATCATGTGAAATGCCGGGCTGGATGAAGCACAACTGTAATTAAGATTGCCGGGAGAAATATCAATAACCTCAGATATGCAGATGACACCATCCTTATGGCAGAAAGTGAGGAAGAACTAAAAAGCCTCTTGATGAAAGTGAAAGAGGAGAGTGAAAAAGTTGGCTTAAAGCTCAACATTCAGGAAATGAAGATCATGGCATCCGGTCCCATCACTTCATGGCAAATAGTCGGGGAAACAATGGATACAGTGACAGACTTTAGTTTTTTGGGCTCCAAAATCACTCAGATGGGGACTACAGTCATGAATTAAAAGACACTGGCTCCTTGGACGAAAAGCAATGACAAACCTAGACAGCATATTAAGAAGCAAAGATACCACTTTGCTGACAAAGGTCCATATGGTCAAAGCAATGGTTTTTCCAGTAGTCATGTACAGATGTGAGAGCTGGACAATAAAAAAGGCTGAGCACCATAGAATTGATGCTTTTGAACTCTGGTGCTGGAGAAAACTCTTGAGAGTCCCTTGGACAGCAAGGAGATCAAGCCAGTCAATCCTAAAGGGAATCAACCCTGAATACTCACTGGAAGGACTGATGCTGAAGCTGAAGCTCCAATACTTTGGCCACCTGACGCAAAGAACCGACTAGTTGAAAAAGACCTTGATGAGGGGAAATATTGAAGGCAGGAGGAGAAGGGGACAACAGAGGATGAGATGGTTGGATGGCATCACTGACTCAGGGGACACGAATTTGAGCAAGCTCCAGGAAATTGCAAAGGAGAGGGAAGTCTGGCGTGCTACAGTCCATGGGGTTGGAAAGAGTCAGACATGACTGAGCAACTAAACAATGTCAGGAAATTATAACCACAATAAGTTTAGTAAATATCCACTATCTCATGTAGAGACAAAATTGAAGAAATAGGCAAAAATATTTTCCTTGTGATGAGAGCTCTTAGAATTTACTCTCTTTCATATATAACATATAAGAGTATTGATTTTATTATTGTACAGAACTAGTACTTATTTATCTTATAACTGGAAGTTTGACCTTTGAACTACCTTCATCCAATTCTCACCCCCTCCACCCACTGACTCTGGTAACCACACATCTGATCTCTTCGATTTTATTTTGAAATTGTATTCTATCACACTGGATATTTAAGCTCTTTATAATATCAGAGACTAGGGCTTCCTGGGTGGCCCAGTGGTAAAGAATCCGCAGGGCCAGTGCAAAAGATGCAGATTCAGTCCCTGGGTCGGGACGATCCCCTGGAGAAGGAAATTGCAACCCACTCCAGTATTCTTGCCTTGAAAATCCCACAGATAGAGGAGCCTGGTAGGTTACAGTCCACGGGGTCACCAAAGAGTCAGATGGATCTTAACAATGAAACAACAATACCAGAGACTATTAGCTATAGGATGTGTGATGCCAAACACTCATTTATTTGCATGAGTATCTCACAACTGGTGGACCAATTCCTTAAGTCAAACTGAAAGGTTAGTCTGATTCCCTGTGGGTTTAGCAATGCCCAATCATTCAACCAAGTGTCATTATATGTGTTTTTAGTTTTAGGTCTCAATTGTGCAGTTCAGTTGATGGATGAGATGGCCTAAAGAAAAGTAAGAAAGAAAAAAAAGGAACAATGTAGCCCAAAGTGACAGAGCAGATCAGCTCTCTTAAATTCCCTGTCCATACAGCCATTGTGATCAAGGTGATTGATGAAGAATCCTATCCACTCCGAGCTGTTTAGATGTCAGACTGATAGGGAAAAGCCATGCTCCTAGGTTCCTGCAAACAGTTCTGAGAGGTCCACAGTTAACACATCTCTATGACCAGAGACAGGCTTCTGTCCTTTAGATGAGTGCCAGAGGTTATCAATTTACATTTGTCGTGAAGAGTTTGCTTTATAGGTCATCACCTTTAAAAAGCAAATTACTGAATGTTTCGTCTCCTATAACTACTTTTTCAAAGTCTTCAATTGAGCCCTGCTAATGAGCATAGGCATGTTAGTGCAACTGAGAAATTGGGATACTGGGTTGTTTGTTTTTTTTTTTAAGCTTGCAAACACCTCTTACTGAGTGTATTTTGTGGATTATCCTGATTGCAGTGGGATAAAGAAGCCCTGCTGTTTTTTGGCCTCATAGCTTTTCTTCTCAAGAAAATGTGTGTCTCGCAACAGCCTACATGGTCATTATTGGCCTCTCAAATATTAAGTCCCCATGAAAACTGAAACTTAAGGATAATGGAAAGGAGAGATGGATTAAATATATACAATTTATTTTTTGATCTTATCTTCAATAGTTTCCAGGCATCTCTGTATATTATAAAACATTTTCTGGTAAATCATTAATTAATTCAAATGTAATATATGTTAATATTAACCCAAAGCTAGCATAGTTGTAAGAATACATATTTAGTGAATTTATAATCATCTTAATCTTTGACAGATATTTAAACTCTAAAATACATTGTATTTTATTTCATTGACCTGAAGATTCTCAGAAAGGGAGTTCTATTTCTTTATTTAAAAGTGCTTGTCTCTTGGTGGAGCTGGAAGTACTGGGAGAAAAAAAAGATGTCATTGCTATGATCTGAGGTTGGGAAACTTCAAGCTTCATAAATTTGTTTTATTTGATTTAGATTAGGCAATAGATAATGTAACTGGACACAGTTGACAAGAAATTATTTTTCCTTTAAAGAACTATTTAAAGAAGAATAAGCTCACTAAAGAAAATTTAGGGGGGGTAAGTGGAAAGAGAATATACAAATATACAATATTTCCATCACCAAATATATACAGGCAATAGTTACTAGTATTTTAGTATTGCTAACTGGTCTTTTTGAATATGCTGAGATTTTAAAATATGCGGTTGTAATCATTTTATATATATATCTTTTAAAAGTCCTGGTTATTTAACCTAATATTATGTAACAACACACAGCTATGCTATTATAAATTCTTCATAAATAACAATATATATGTTTATAGACACTGCTAAATTATCTACTGAATATCCTTTTTCCCCTTTAAATTTTTCCTAGAAAAGCCCCAGTCTGTTCAAGTGATTATGCCTCTTATGCATTATTTAGGGAAGAGTGATTCTTTCCCCTTGGAATATCTTGAACTGGGCCTCAATCAATCATAGTGGTCTTATAACTCTTTACATTGAATGGCTACAGTTTACCATGTGACCCATTTATGTCCATATAGTGACATAGAAGGGCATGGTCTTCTATTTTGCTCATGCTGCTGCTGCTGCTGCTAAGTCGCTTCAGCCGTGTCCGACTCAGTGCGAGCCCATAGACAGTAGCCCACCAGGCTCCACCATCCCTGGGATTCTCCAGGCAAGAACACTGGAGTGGGTGGCCATTTCCTTCTCCAGTGCATGAAAGTGAAAAGTGAAAGTGAAGTCGTGTCCAACTCTTAGTGACCCTATGGACTGCAGCCTACCAAGCTCCTCCGTCCATGGGATTTTCCAGGCAAGAGTACTGGAGTGGGTGCCATTGCTTTGTCTGATTTTGTTCATAGCTTCATTTTAAGCATTTAAACTATAGGTGGGTGTTTATCAAGAGTTGAATAAATAATTATTGAATAAATGAATTTTAAATACTAAAGAGTTTTTCATTCAAAAATAAGAAGTTATTGGATCAGACTTGTTCTTTCCAGGCCATTGCTGGGTCTCCATGTGCACAGAACTGCTGCAGCCATCTTGTTACCAGTGTAAGTGTGATGCTAACCCACAAGAGCACAAAGTCATCATGAAGAGCTCTGACGTCTGGATTTCTTGGGGTAATAAGTTTCCTTCTTGTCAATTTAAGTTGAGGGTTTCTATCATTTATTGCTGAAATAATCTTCAATGATATATGTTGTTTTATACCAAGAGTTACATTTGTTGAGCAATACATATAAAAGAATTTATAAAACCTGCATTTGGCTACCTACCATTACATAATAATAATAAAATCTCTTGCTACATTTAATAAAAAGGTAGACACTGTTTTTTAAAGGAATTATACTAACTATAATTAGTTAGTATATCATTATAACTAATGATATACATTGTATAAAATTCATTAATATTTAACAAATGATGACAAAACATAGTTTTTGGTACCGCCATAGAACAAGTATCAAAAAGCTGGTAGACCTTTCTAGAGGACCAGAAAATTCTGAATCTCAGCCTACACTGCTCTTAAAGCTGTGCATAGGGCAAGACTATCCTTCACTATCTTCATTTTAACATCAAGTTTCTGAAAGCCATTGTGGTTATTTACTGCTATGTAACAAGTGACACCCAAATGTGCCTTAACATTCATTTTATTATTCCTCATGAATTCTGTGGATCAAGAATTTGGGAAGGACTGAGTTGGGTGCTTCTAGCTGTAGCACTGAGATTACAGTCAAATGGTGGCTGGAGCTGGAACAGTGGCATACAAGGGGCTGTAGCACGAATTAGCTACAGGACCGCTTCATACAGGCTAAGGACCTCTTCAAGCCATCCCTGCCCCTGGGTAGTTTGGGCTTCCTGACAACACGGCGGCCTCAGGGTAATCAGGTTGCTTACACAGCCTGAAGGTTTCTAGAGAGAAGCGAGCCATTGACTTTTACGATCTTGCCCCAGAGTCATACAGCCTAATCTTTAGTTCATTTCATTTTTGCAAGAGAGACACAAGCCTTCCCAGAATCAAGGGGAAGAGAATCATAGTTCATTTCTTGATGGGGGAGTGACAAGATTCTAGAAGAGCATATGGTTCGAGAGATATTGTGGTGTCCATCTTTGGAAAATACAACCTGCCATAACTATTAAAGACAGGCTTGTGTTTTCTTTATTTTGTGTCAATTTTGCTGTCTAAATTTTGTGGAATGACCATAGTTGTAAGTTCCTTGGAGTTAAGGAAATCATTCTTTGTTTCCTTTAAATTCCAGGTTCACTTGGATTCCACATCAAGGCTCAAACTAAGTTCAGAAAGTGAGAGAATGGAAGAGAATAATGTGAAAGAGCTTGCGTTGGTTGAGAGAATATGAAGAAAATAATGTGCTTTGTATTAATGATAAGAGATAAGCTTTTTGAAAATAAAAATATTGATTGAAGGTAAGCAAAATTTTTGGGGAAAAGTTTTGAAAGCAAACTCTTATAAGAGCAGTTAATTTTCACC
This sequence comes from Redunca redunca, assembly GCA_006410935.1. Lineage (NCBI taxonomy): Eukaryota > Metazoa > Chordata > Mammalia > Artiodactyla > Bovidae > Redunca > Redunca redunca. The sequence goes on along the minus strand of SJYQ01000220.1, from coordinate 1,149,345 downwards.
CTGCAAACTGATTAAATCTAGTTATAAGTATATATCATAACATCTAAGCAGCTGTATTTAAATTTTTTCCAACAACTTTCTATGATATGACTGATAATATGCATTATTTAGTTTAAGAAGCTACTTGTTTGATTAACAATGTTAAGAAAACTTTTGCAATGGGAAGCTCCATAATGGAAAATATTACATATTAGAAAAAGTAAATATTAGAAATAAGCAAGTTCCAGAAACATAGAAGATTTTTTCCTGATAACCACACATTATTAGGAAAAATATGAAACCATATTTAGAAAGTCAATCCACTCTTACAAGAGATCAAAAACATTAGAGGAAAATGAATTTCTAGTAGATGATGGAAACATTCAGTCTTACATATAAGTAAACCAAGTGTAATGAGCTCTTTCCTCTTGCCTTGTGACTCTGTTGGGGCCATAGTTGCTATATTATAGCTGGAAAAAACCATTCAGTCCAATTTTAGAAGTGTTTCTGTGTAATATACATCTCGTGGGGGAGATACAAGAGGGTGTTACTTTGTACATCTGTTTGAGTCAGCAGAACTTGGGGCTGCCTCTCTTCTGAACCTGATTTTCCTTTGGTTCTTTTTGATCTTGTACTTCTCATTCAAGCATTATGCTTAACATGTGTTATGAACATAATGTGTTTAATTATCTGTCTCTCCCATTTGACTATGCGGACATGAAAACAGGAATTGCTCCTGTCTGGTGTAACTTAACAGAGTGAATGAACAATGTCAGTAATGTTTTATTCAAAGAGGAAAATAACGCTGTGTGTGTGGTGTGTGTACATGAGTACGTGATGGGAGAGTAATTATGTAGAAACTGAGAAACTGACCTGTTTTTGTAATTCCATAGAACAAAACTAGCCCTGGTGTGAATGGATCAGCAAGACAGGTTTCAAGTCATTATAAGGAAAATCTTTTTAAAAACAAGAGCTTTTCAGCAATGGCTTGAGTTGTCACCATTTGTGATGAGCCTCCTGACATGAAAATAGAAGCAGAAGTTGTATGAGTATCTCTCAAAGGTATTATAGAATGAGATTAAATGAACTCTAAATTCCCTTCTAACACTGTGAATCAAATCCTAGCAAGGTGTCAATTCCAAATACAGTGTCTAGAGGAAATTAACACTTATTAAGGACCCGCTATAAACTGACATAATTCTAACCATTGAGGATGAAGCTATACATAAGGCAGAAAGGTTCCTGTCTTCATGTAGTTTAGATTCTAGTGAGGGAAACAGATGATAAAAAGTTAAAGAAAATAACCAAGTCAGTTAATTTTAGATAGTGATTAGCGCCATGGGAAAAAAATAGGCTAATATACAGAGAATGACTGAGATTGGGTCCAGACAACATTACCTGAACCAGCTAACAAGAAAACATTTTGTGTTTCAGTGAGTCTATTTATATATTTGTAGCATTTCTATAAAAACAAATATCCAAAACATATTTAGTACATGTACTTCAAAAGTTAAAATTGTCCCTGAAAACCCTGGTTCTGTGAAGTACGTGGATACCAATGAGGGGAGACACACACTCTGATCTGGGAAACATGCAACCGTCTGGGAAAGACAACTCTGTCATGAGTAAAATAGTTAAATAGTGCTGTTGATAGTAAATGAGAAGCATAGAGAGTTCATATTATATGATATAATCAAATGGAAAAAATACATGATCAGCAGCAATGAGGGAAGATGTGGAATGTAGCGGGCTCTAAAAATATATAATTTTATAGTAAAATCATCAGAAAACCAAATGCTCAGATTATGGAATGCCTGTTATAGGCCCACATATTAGATCTGTTACAAATTTCTGACATGCTTCTGCATGTAAAATATATCCTTGCAAGCTCAGGGCCCATTGATGTGTGCAAATGTTCATGTAGCAGATGGCATCTCGTTGTATAAACATTATCAGTGCAGATATTAGCACAAAAACATTACCTATTTCATATACCTACTTCTACAACATGGACCCTAGGGATTGCTTAATTGTAAAGGTTCTTGCCCTTTTTTTTTTCCAAAGAAAAAAATTTTCAAAGTCTTCACACATAACGTGACTATGTGTGTGTTGTAATAACTTATCTTGCTGTTTTCTCTCAAGCATGGATAGATGCAGATTGGATTTTTATGTTCTCTTTTAGGAGAAAATTACTAATACTGGAGAAAAAAAGAAAAGTACTTTTGCATTCATTCATTATTGATTGATTCATTTTAAAGATTCACTGAAATTCTACTATGTGCCAGGCAACAAGAAATCAAAGGCCAGAAAAAAACTATCATCCTTTTTTCTCAGACCTATGAAAACAGAACATTTGTACCATGCGGGGCTAGGATGTTATGAGAAAGGAACATGGGCTTCCCACTCAAAGAGCCCTCAAAAAGTATATTTCAGGACAAAAATACATTCATTTTTATGAAAAAATTGGGGTATTTTTATGGGAGAAATGAGCAATACCATTAGTGGACTCACAGAGTTAATTTTATTCTAAAATGCTTTGAAATTACTTTGTATTACTTATTCACAAGGCTCTGCTAAGAAAGATTTCCTATCTTCAAAGCACTTGGAGAGTTTTCATACATAATGTAATTACATCAATCACTACTCAAAGTAAGAATAAAAGGAATTATCTCCAAAGGAAACAAAAAAAAATTTGTGGTTTCTATTATTTGATGAGCATGACTAAAATTACCTGGACTTGACAGAACAATGTTTTATATTAATGGTAAAAATGTTTGTCACTTTAAAACAATTCTTTCAAGATGCTCATCAATTTGTGGGGATATCAACATTTCATGGATAAATTAATAGAAATGTTTTTATGTCTTTGATTATAGTGATACAGGGGAATGTTTCCCATTCACACTGCTGAGTGTTCCTAAGCATTCAAAAAGTTCTCCTGAAAGTTTATTCAGCAAATTCACGATAAACAACAAATTCAATCTCCTATACCGTATAAAGGGCATCAGTGAACAAACCCAACTGACCCTGTATGACCATCCACCTCATATGTTAATTCAATTTAAAGCTGTGGGGAGATGAGGAAGAACCAGATGTTGAACTAGGATACTCTTGCTAGTTAGTATCTGTCACAGAAGAAGAATTTATAAAATGCTACGACGACCAGAACCTTTTCAGAGATCAGCACCATTCTTTGTTCTGAGTGTGACTGGGCTTCTTAGACGAAGACATCAAAGAGCCACTCCAGAAACAACTAATGTAGCACCAAGACTTTGCTTATGTACACTGAACAAAACGGAGATTTGAGGCAATTACTCGGATATATATGTATATATTTTAAACTATGAACATGTTTCACACCGTTCAGTCAAATGCTCTTTTAAGGAACAAAAATTACACAAAAGCTTTCCTCTCTGGCTACTTCATGTCACTTTTTCAATATGCAGAAGACACCAATTCTGCATTCATTTCTAGTTTTGTAGTTTGACGTTTAAGGGTAAAAAAATAACTTGTTCTGGCTTAGCAACACTTTTTAAATTATTTGAAGGACATGTTAAAATATAAAATTATAAGATGAAATAATTTTGNTAACAGATCTTTTGGACTTAAAAATGATACACATATATGCCAAAAATAAGAATATATTCAATATTTGAAACAAATATATAAAAATGAAAAATGAAAATTTAAGATTATCAAGATAGTTTATTTTTGATATAAACTATAGTGGGAAAATACTGTTTATTATATGTTTACTGTTACATAGATGCTAGTTTTTCACAAATATCTACATCTATGCTAAAATTCCTAATTTTCTCATTAAAGAAATGAGCACAGTTTGATTTAGCATATTTAATTTAACATAATTTTAACTGGCAAAAATTAAACAGAGTACTATGCTTCTTTATATACTTTCTATACTGTGGCCTGAATAAAGAAAAGTTATTAAAATATACATTTATCTTTTCATTGATTTTTAAAGTGTTGTGAATATTTAATTAGTTGAGCCTAAGACTTTTTTCCATGTTTTAAAACAATTATGCTTTTAATTTCTATGTATAATGCCTGAAATGCTTACATAGAAATATAATAATTTATAAAAATAATCAAAGAACATTGATGCTACAGTTTTTATGTATACTAAGAATTTAACTTTAATGTTTACTGGCTTAATTAATTTCTGATTCTATGTGATGCAGAGCCTAAATAATTTCAAGATGTGTGTAATTGGGACAGGATAAACCAGGATAAAACACACCTTGTTTGATCATTCATGTTTTCGTTTAAAAAAAACACATAAACTCTATCATAAGTAAAAACGTTCAAGTATGGTAGTCAGTTGGTAAGAACACATGGATGCGCCCCTGCAGCTTACGCTTCTGATTTGCCATTTACAGTAGTAAATTGTAAAGTTACTGAACAATTAGTTGCAGGGAATTAACAGTTACCCAAAAGGGAAGGACAGCAAACTAACAGAAAGAAAAGCAGAGATTCAGCTAGAACATGTGCACGAGGGAACTATCTTATGTAAACCCAATCTCCTTGCCCTGTTAGAATCTATGTCAAAAATAATGAAATTAGGGTTTTTCAGTGTCTTTCGTTCTGTTAAAACTTTTCATTCTATTGTTTTTCCCAGTTGAAAAATATCAAATTCTAAGAATTGCTCAGACTGATGAGTAGTTGGAATTTCTTTTAAGATTATCCATTGTTTTTTTTTTTAAATTTTTAACAGTTGATTAAGATAAAAATATAGAAAACTACTTTATTACTTTCCATTGTGAACATAGGTATTGTTTAATAACAAATGTATCGCCATTTCATGAAATAGGCTTTGGGGATATTTTTTTTTATCGTAAGCTAAACATATTTATCCTGGATTTTTACCTTTGGTGCTGCTGCCAGATGCCTCCTCTTTTTATAAAGCCTCATCCATCTGACTTCTATTAATGAATATGCACACATTCCTTAGTAACTGAATAAAACTTTTACTTTCAGTTGATAGTAAGTACTTAATCCTCATTACTAAGCCTACACTGAAACCTTGAATACTTGTCAAAGATTCATTTTATAATCCCGAGGTTGGTTTGGCATTCAGTGATTTACACAGAAGCTCTGCTTACAATAATTGATTCATTCCATACTTAAAACTCACTGATCTCATTACAATTATGGGAAGGCATTTTAGCAGTTGCAATTTAGACTTACAGCAAAGAAAAAAAGCAAGCAAGAAAGGGGCACCCTCTTCCCCTTCGGATTTCTGCAACACATGAAAGAATTAGGTCATATCATGTATCAAAATAAAATCCCAGTACTGACCTTTCCAGACTCAAAAGGTTGCCCTGGAAATATAAAATGATGAAACATACTTCATCTGAGCAATATTTGCATCATTGAGAATGAAAATATTAGCAACTTTATTATTCTCATGTACCTATTTTTCCATTAAGAATTCTACAGTATTAAAGTGACTAAAATACAGTTTTGAACTGTGAGTTTTAACATTTAAGTGTCTCTACAGAGAAGCTATCCGTTCTAAGAATTCAAAGTATGAAATGTAGCATTTTGAATGTATTTGGTGAATATTAAGGACATGCAGGCTTCTCTTTAAAGGCACATGCTGTATTTCTTTATTCTAAATACTATTCTATAAAAAACAAATAAAAATATTTTAAAACCAATTGATCATGTTAACTATACATTGGGAGATTTTCCAGTTTTTGGAGACTTTGATAAAAATGCAGTAGGTCTTAAAGAAACCATGGAAAGAGGTTCTTTTCTATCTTAATATTTTGAATATTTAAGAAGATGGAGAACTTATGATGAAGGAAGTACTGATTATTAAAGGCAAACTGAAGTAGCATTTTTCTTTCATAAATCATTTAAAGGCAGTTAAAGAGAAAAGGGAGAGTGTTGTACATCTTTTCTAGCTTTGTTCATCTCATTGAACTTTCATTATTGTTGCAAGAAAGAAAAAAAGCAATAATTAAGGTTTACTAAGATTGTAATTTTATTCACAGCAGAAATCATGTTTCATAAAGTGAAAGGGATATTTTACAAAAAGCAGTTTCAAGCACTTATGAAGAGCTACATGAAATAAATACAACAAAAATTAGGTTGAGTGTACTTAAAATGTATTGCTTATGAAACATACTCTTTAAGCTAATACAATCATTCCTATGAATTACCATGGTAATTCCTATGATGACGGGAGTGGGGGGCATTGCTCTGGTGGGAGAAGAAGGAAACTTGGAGTTTTCCTGTCAAAACTGTGAACACTCTTGAGTTGGCTGACGGGAATCCCGAGCTCCCAATCCTAATATCATCAAGTGCAGGGGAAATCTAATTCATTAACTTTCCCAAACGTTTTTAAAAGTTTCCTTTCATCAGGGACCATTTTGACCTTCTTTATCCATACCACTCTAGAGATCAGAAATACAAATGACAATAATTGACATCCATTAGTTAGCAGCTCAGAAACCCACTCTGTATGACTGTACCCTCTAAAGGCAAATTATCTTTGTACAAAAATATACATATTTTAAATGAACTGTTAAACGCATCATATCATGATTCTAAAATCAGTATAATATGATTTTAAAATATTTTGATATTCAAAATGTGAGACATAAAATATTTCCTAAATTTTGTTTATAGCAAAAAAAAAAATAGCATGTTTCTTAAAGTGAAAGGAATATTTTACAAAAAGCAGTTTCAAGCACTTATGAAGACCTACATGAAATAAATACAACAGAAATTAGGTTGAATGTACTTAAAGTTTATTGCTTATGAAACATACTCTTTAAATATCTTGACAATTTACTTGTTTCTCATCTCTCATGTATGCATTTAACCCAGATATTAAGTCAAGTCCTAATAAATGACCAATTTTCAGCACAAAGGAAGACTGCTTCTCTTCAAGTTACTTTAAAATTATAGGAGAAATAAGTCTGCATAAATCTATATTTACATGAACAGTAATGAATTAAATTGACATATATGCTTTTTACTGAATAATCCTTTAATAATTAGAATATAAGTACAATGATTTCTAAATAATTCAATGGGCAGTATCAGATGCATTTATCAAGAATTCTTAGTCATTATCAAGAATTACTTTAAATAACTATTTTATTTCCAATATTAAATGACAAGATTTACAGTTCATTTGTTATAAAATAAGGATATTATAAGCCAAATAATGTGATGCATAGAATTGACAGAAACAAAAGGGAATTTTTTTGTGGTTTGTATTTAGAATGTTGAAATTTGGGAGAGACAGTAAACAAATAATTTAAAGATTTTTAAAGATTAAGACAAATGAAGATGATTTTCAAGGTTATCTGTGCTGTTGGGTGCTGTTATTGAATTTCACAGACTTCAAACTTACACTTTATCCCACAAAGCTGTATCATATTCACAAAAGGGG
>SJYQ01000220.1:1093420-1140115 GCA_006410935.1 Redunca redunca | reverse complement strand
AGCTGAGGCAAAAGGCCGAGATGCAAAAGGTCGAGAGCATCGCGCACATCTGGCCACTACAGCTCTGGAGCTAAGGAATTGGGTTTCACTGAGTCAAAGTGTCCGGCAGTTTAGTTTATTCCATCCCCGCCCCGTCCCCCACCCACCCCCCAACCACTGCCCGCTTCGCGGAGATCCATCCCGGCCACGGGTACCAGAGAGAGTCAGTTTTTCCCGGTTTCTTAATCCTCTGCCCCGATCTATTTATAGCCACACAACTTTGCTGGCGTTGGGTCAACAAAGGCGTGGAGAGCAGTGAAAAAGATTCTCCGCAGTGGAAACAATGAAATAAACAGGACCTGTATGTGTGTGTTTGCATGTACACCACACGATTGTCCTAAACGAGTCATTCCTCTCAACGCTGCAGTCATTTCATTTCTTTATAATTGTATTTGCCTCTATTTAAGGAAGGCGGAAGGTAATAAGAGTGAATAGGAAAAAAATAAAAGTGCACCGGCAAACCGTCTACTCGCTGACACAAATATTTTATAATACTTTATTAATTTTTATTAATATTTTTATAATACTTCGCCTGTGGCGAGGTCAGAGAAGAGCGATTCAGACAAAAATGCGAATTCTAAGCCGAGAACCTGTGTTCATATCCAGATTGGTGGTGTTTATTGTTACTGTTCTCTCTCCTTCCCATTGGTGAGGAGAATTTTCAATTAATGTAGTGAGTTTTTTACTTTTTTGTTTATTCCCTGCCCGCCAACATTTTCTTAATAGCTAATAGTATTATTTTAACAAAAGTATTCATTTAGTCATTTCAGAAGCTCAAACTCGAATTGTATGAACAATGCCCACAATAAAACATATTATCAATATTTTATTCTTCTGTAATAGAAAAACATGTGTTTCTGCACAGAAGGATGAACTCAAATGAAATATTGAATGCTGTAGAAGAGGCACTGTAAAAATATTTTTAACACCCATATTTTCAGCAATTACTGAATTAACAGGAAATTAAACTGCATATCCTCTAATTTCAGTTTCTTAACAGATTATAGCACTTAAGCCACTTAAATAACTGGACATCACATCGGAGATTTCCCAAAAAAGTGCAAGAAGAGTTTAAAAGATGAAAAAATATTTTTTTCCATGTTATCTTGAACTAACTTAGATGATACAGTCTTTTTGGACAATAGGCGAGGCTTGATTTTCTGTTCGTTTTCTTTTATGTGATTATAAAGGAACAAATGTCTGTTTTGCAACTGGGTGAGACATCTCCAAAAGAACGATTATGGTCACATCCTCTACTTACCTAAACTAAATTATGGTTTAATAATATCACATTCAGGGCTGCTCTGCTGCTGCTCTACACCTGAGCAGACCAGGGCATTTTGCTGCCTAATTTCTCTTTTGTGTTACATCTTCATAATCAAAATGCGTTATTATTTTCTTTTCTCAAAATACAATGGGAATCCCTCCTTCCCCACCCCCAAGTTCTGAAAATTCTCAAACCAGCCCTGGAGAAATACAAATGCACAAAGCGACAGGCGAAGCAGGCCCTGTGTTCAGCACTCAATCATTTCCTGTCACAGGTGCAACCACTATGCATTATCCTGCCATGATTGATAGAGTGGGTTTGTGCAGACTGGGGGAGCTAGGGAGGCTCAGATGGGGTCCTGTCATTTGGGCTCCATTTCATACTACCTGTAGGGAAAAGGAGATTCTATGCTGGGATTGGCTGTTTAGGGAGTTTCAAATTTTAGTTTCTCATATGTAATAGAAAGGTCATATTTTTAAAAAGTTAAATATAGCTTGAAGCTTTATTTTAGCATAAACTTTATGCTGGGAAAAATAAAACAGCTAATCATAACACAATAGTTTTCATTTAATTTAAAGTTAACATGTTATAGAGAACAGCACCTAATGCCCTCCTAATATGAAGTTATTTTTTTCAAATCTTGGTCTTTAAATAGAAAAAAATTCAAAATATGTTTGGTTTATACACCCAATGGCTAAAGTACACAACCACCTAATACTGTGCTTAATGTCTATACAATAAGATTAAAAAATATATTTATATCATCAAGAATTACTTTCCTAGACAATGAACTGGGCTATTATATGCCATTCGATAATATATGAAACATAGATAATATAAAAGATAAAGCAGAAATTTTGATCATTATAGATTGTGGCTGTACTTCGTTTTAGCTGGGGACCAGATTTTTGAGTTTGCTTTGCTATGATCATTCAAGATCTTAACTAATTAATGTAAGATCAAAGTTGACAACCATCTCACCAGTGTTATGTAAAACTGTAAAATCCTCTAGTCCTTCAATTCTTTTTGAAATGGCTAAAGGCAAAATGATTTGCATAAGGAGGTCTCAGATTTTAAAATGTAAAATTCTTTCATTGGGATTATTAAGTGGTTTTCAATGATGTCCGCAGATGTTCCTGCACCCACTGTAATGCTTTAATATTTTTCCTTGTGCTTTCTACATACAGCCAGACAGACTGATTAAACTGATGGAACAGGAGTGGGAAATAAACCCACTTTAAAATGTTCCCACTTTTTTTTTTAACACCAGTGTATTCTTTTACATCACTACATCTGAATGTTATAATTGTAGCAAAGAATATTAAATTTCTTCCAAAATTTACCAAATAATTATGTTACCAAACATCAATTTATGCTTTGTTTATTTTTCTTAAGCTGGCAAATGATACCTATAAATCCATATGATATATAGGGATTAAACATTTTAGCTGATAAATATCTTTTTAGAAAACATTTTTGTTTATATATTTCCTATTATAGCAACCATCTGGTATAATACGACAGTTTAAAAATCTGATGGCCCAAATAATCAATCATTTCAGGAAAATGTTTATAGAAGAATATTTATGAAGCTAGATTGATAAAAGGTAATTTGTATGCCATTTTCTCTTTTTTATAAGAATTGAGATAAAGGGGGCATAAAATCTTAAATGTTTTCTAGTAAACGTATGACTGGAAAAACAATGGATATTATTAAATGAGCATAAAGTTGTATTTGCAGATATATCACATGAAATACAAACAGTGTCAACCACTGTCTTTAAAAAAAAATGTGCATTAGTTTTATTTGGAGCAACGTTAAAAAACAAACCCACCCAAGACTTTAAGTATTGTTTAGATGGCTTTAAAATACGGTATTGTAGCTATTAGAGCAGTCCATTTTAAGAGGTTAAAATACAAAGAAACATGTTTACAATGTACAGTATTGCAATTAGCATTAGGCTGTATAATAGATACATAGTTGATTTTGCCCATTTTATTTTATGTTAACCATCATTCAAGTCCAGTAGTTATAAAGTGTTCATGATACAGAATGCTCCTTTAGAATGTCATCTATTATTATAAGATGAAAAATATTCCTTTCTTTATATTACAATATTACTGTTAAATTTCTTATTCCAAAAGAAATAATTTTATGTACACATGGAGAGAAACCTACCACTTTTTTGATTACCAGTAAGTTTTGCTTTTGCTTTGGATTACATTTATGACTTAGAAAAAATGAGTGCAGATTGAAAGGTGATTACAGTTAAAAAGGCTTCCCTGGTTGCTCTGTCGGTAAAGAATCTACCTGCAATGTAGGAGATCAGGTTCGATCCCTGGGTGGGGAAGATTCCTTGGAGAAGGAAATGGCAACCCACTCCAGTATTCTTGCCTGGAGAATTCCATGGACAGAGGAGCCTGGCGGACCACAGTCCACGGGGTCACAAAAGAGCAGGATACAACTTGATGACTAAACCACCATCATAGTTAAATGAAACACATTTTGTGGGAGGGTGAAAGAAACTTGGATAGGCATTAGGTGTGAGTAGGTGTCAGTCCTTTTCACACTGCTTTTTTGACAATATTATTTAATAGGCCCCCAAACTGACTGCGAAGTCAAAATGAGATACCACACAGAGGGCAAGTTATCCTCTTTTTGCCTTTTATACTCAAAACCAGGCTCAAAGCTGCCAATGTGGCCATTCAGTGAGTTAGCCCAAGAGTCATAGGCTATAGCATGGGAATGTTTTCATGGTCTTGCAGCTGCCTGGGGTGAGATCACCTTAGAAGGAAAAGAAGTGGAGAGGGTTTACTTTTAAATGATAAGGGATATTGTTCTGTGAATAAAAAGTCAATGGATTTCTTTCTCTCCAAACACATACACATAGAGGCATTCTTCAAAGAATAATACTGTAGTGTCACATCGGTGAAAGTGAAGGAGAAAAAAGAATACAACAACAACAAAAAACCTAGAGCTTACAAATGTTTTTGATTAGCTCGAATAATGTCATACCAGTTTCGTTTGTTAAAATTTTTGCTTCTCAGGGGCTGTAGAACCTCATTATCACCTTTTGGTTGAAAACTAGGAAAGTGCCTTTAAAAATGTATCTCAAGTGAGCTGAGTTAGCTCGCTAAGGAAACCATACCACAACAAAGATCTCTATTGTGTTAGTCGGTTAGTCCTGTCCAACTCTTGGTGACTCCATGAACTGTAGCCCCCTGGGCTCTGTCGTCCATGAAATTCTCCAGGCAAGAATACTGCAGTGGTTTGCTGAAGCTCTCTACTGGAAAGCTGTAATTCTCACCTTTCTCCCTCTCTCCTACCCCCAGTACATCTCAGTGCAGGCATTTTTTGATTGAATGTCTTGTATCAATCGCTTTTCATTCTTCATGACTTCTAAGGCTATCTTCTTTTACTCCTGTCAGGTATTGTGCACATAGCTTGTTAGGGCAACTTTTTAAGGTAAACTGACATGATGTTTTATTAGTAAGAGTATTAATAATAATATACATAGAGTATTTCTCAAGTGACAGCAATATCCTTCAATCTATAGGGTACAAAAGAGATGGGACTCCAGTGCCTATGTGAGAAGCCAAACAAGTAACAAATCAGCTTATAGGCATCACTTCAGCTCAATGCAAGAACTCAGACTATTAGGCTTATAATGTACTTTTTAGCTAAAAAGTAATTTAAAAAAATTAATAGAACTACAGGTCCAAATTGTGTAGAGAAACTGAATACAGTCAAAGACCTTTAGGTAGCAGTGTGATTTTTTTCAATTGCATGACTGCACCCCACTTGCCTCGTTAATAACCAAAGTTGGCAGAAAAACTGATAAAATATAATGCTTAGTTGCTCAGTCATGTCTGACACTTTTCGACCCTGTGGACTGTAGCCTGGCAGGCTCCTTGGTCCACAGGGATTCTCTGGCAAGAATACTGGAGCAGGTTGCCATGCCCTCCTCCAAAGGATCTTCCCAATCTAGGGATGGAACCCAGGTCTCCCACATTGTGGGCATATTCTTTACCATTTAAGATACCAGGGAATCCTCTATTTAATAGCTATGCTGAGGTAGAGTGCTTGGAAGAATGGTTCTACTCAAAGTGTGGACTGTGGACCAGCGGTACCAGCATCATCTCACATCTCACCACCTGGAGCCCCACCCCCATCCTACTGAATAAGATTCTTTCAGGGCAAGGCCCAGGAATCCAGGGTTTAACAAGCTATCAAGTAATTCTTGGCATCTGGTCCCATCACTTCATGGGAAATAGATGGGGAAACAGTGGCTGACTTTATTTTTGGGGGCTCCAAAATGACTGCAGATGGTGACTGGAGCCATGAAATTAAAAGATGCTTACTCCTTGGCAGGAAAGTTATACCAGCCTAGACAGCATATTAAAAAGCAGAGATGTTACTTTACCAACAAAGATCTGTCTTGTGAAGGCTATGGTTGTTCTGGTAGTCACGTATGGATGTGAGAGTTGGACTATAAAGAAAGCTGAGAGCCAAAGAATTGATGGTTTTGAACTGTGGTGTTGGAAAAGACTCTTGAGAACCCCTTGGACTGCAAGGAGATCTAACCAGTCCATCCTAAAGGAGATCAGTCCTGAGTGTTCTTTGGAAGGACTGATGTTGAAGTCCAAACTCCAATACTTCGGCCACCTGATGCAAAAACCTGACTCATTTGAAAAGACCCTAATGCTGGGAAAGATTGAAGGCAGGAGGAGAAGGCATCACCGACTCAATGGTCGTGAGTTTGGGTAAACTCTGGGAGTTGGTGATGGATAGGGAGGCCTGGTGTGCTGTAGTCCATGGGGTTGCAAAGAGTTGGACACAACTGAGCAACTGAAAACTGAGGTAATTGTTAAGCATAATAAAGTTTGAAAACCCACCTTGGAGCATAGCAAGATGTCTGTCTTTTTCAGAAATGTATGTTCCTGAAAGTTATTAGCTCAAATATGTTTATATCAGAAGATATTTCCCATACAGAAAATGAGACTAAGCAGAAAGTCCTCAACATTTGAATGTGTGTGCTTAGTCACTAAGTTGTGTCTGACTCTTTGCGGCCCTATGGACTATAGCCCACCAGGCTCCACTGTCCATGGGATTTCCAAGGCAAGAATACTAGAGTGGGTTGCCATTTCCTGTTTTAGGGGATCTTCCCCACCCTGGGATCAAACCCACATCTCTTGCATTCACAGGTGTATTCTTTACCACTGAGCCACCTAGGAAGCCCTTAGAGATTTGGAACTTATATCTAAATTAAATTTATAGACTCCTTATAGAATTTGCTGAAGTCTTTAAAGTTGAAATAATGTACAAACTTTCCTAAATACCTAATGTATAAAGTTCCCTGTCTGTATAATATATAAACATTCTTGTATTAGTTTTGATAGCATATAGCTCAAGTGTGTTAAGTAGTTAGATCTAAATGTAGTAGTTGTTTAATTGTTTTGTTTTTAATTGTAAGTAGCCCTAAAGGTAATGACTGACCAGCAATAGTTTTGGAAGGTCTGTAACAAACCTGGTTCTCTTGTATATCACTTCCTGCCTTGGATCACAAAGGAGGTGGGAGAGCTGCAGACACAGTGGAGAAAAGAAAAAACCTGGACAGTGGTGGCTTTTGTGACAAAAATAACAAGTGACATTTTTGAGCAACACTTTGGCTGATTATTCAAGACAGAGATGCTCATGAAAGAATAGTTAATGTAACTTAGATTTGGCCATGTGATATTTGTTGAATAGAAATATGGTGAAAATATGTTTGGAGAGCTCTGAACCATTTTTGTCTATAAATCTCCTTGATCCTGGAGATGACAGTGACTTCTGTATGGCAGTCCAGTGGAGCACTCTCTGCCAGTGGAGCCAACAAACTGTAAAACATGTGGCACCATGGCCGAAACAGAGGATTGGTTAATCTTTAAGGAATTAAACCATGAATGTGTATTGAGCATCTCCTCTGTACCAGCACAATATTAGTTGTCAAGAAGAGAAACAAAAGAGTCAAAACAGTCTGTTGGACCCTCAAGAAGTTTTCCACTTTTTTGAAGGGAGGTTGGATGCTTATTCAAAAACAGGAGAGCCAAAGAAAAGCAAGGTCTATTTATCATAAATGCAAACTAAGTTCAAAGAAACGGCAGTCTTTGTTGCAAGTAACAGAATCCTTGAGAAACTGGCTGAAACCCAAAGAGAATACTCAGTTTACAGAACTGAGTACTCTTTGGGCTGGCATCAGAAAGGCCTGAGTATCTCAGTGATTCACCAAATGACTTGTTTATTTCCTTCTCTCCACCTTATCTTCTGTGGTATCAGCTTCCTAAGCATAACTTGCTAAGAGTCCCAAGATGCTTTCCAGAAGCTCCCATACCTACATGCTTGTTTGTGCGGTAAGAAAAGGATAACATCTTTGTCCCAGCATTTTCAGTTCAGTTCAGTTCAGTTGCTCAGTCATGACCAACTCTTTGCGACCCCATGAATCACAGCACGCCAGGCCTCCCTGTCCATCACCATCTCCCAGAGTTCACTCAAACTCATGTCCATCGAGTCCATGATTCCATCCAGCCATCTCATCCTCAGTTGTCCCCTTCTCTTCCTGCCCCCAATCCCTCCCAGCATCAGAGTCTTTTCCAATGAGTCAACTCTTCGCGTGAGGTGGCCAAAGTACTGGAGTTTCAGCTTCAACATCAGTCCTTCTAAAGAACACCCAGGGCTGATCTCCTTCAAAATGGACTGGTTGGATCTCCTTGCAGACCAAGGGACTCTCAAGAGTCTTCTCCAACACCACAGTTCAAAAGCATCAATTCTTCAGCACTCAGCCTTCTTCACAGTCCAACTCTCACATCCATACATGACTACTGGAAAAACCATAGCTCAGCATTTTAGCAAAACCTAAATAAATTTTGTATGACAATATCTGAACCAAATTTACCATCAAGACACTTTGATGCACTAATTAAATTCCCAGGTCTCAAGTCCCATTTTTAGACCTGAAGCTGGAGTTTGCATCCTTGGAACCACAAGCTTTGCCAAACAGAATATGGGACTTAAGATGGAGGGAATGGAGAATGTGGAGGCAGAGAACAAAGATCTAATGTAAAGGGTAAATAAAGGCTGGAGTAATCAAAAAGTACTTCTTGTAAGAAATGGCACCAGGCTGGGTCTAGAGGAGCTGGTAAATGGAGGGAAAAGAGAGAACACTCCAAGTAGGGTAAAAGAACAAGCAAGTATAAAGTCAGTGAATAAGTATGAAGAGTGAGAACAATGGATCAGTCCTGATTAAACCAAGGCAACCATGCCGGAGAGGACAGGAGTGAAGCTTACTGTCTGGGGTCATCTTGTGCAAGCGAGAGCAGCTTAGGTGTAGTGGCATAAGCAATAGGGAATTATTACAGATTGGTTGAATGAAGGAGTCATAGAAGATATTTACTTATGCCACTTCGTTTTTTCTCAAAACAACAGCACATCTTGCTTTTTCTGTTTTGTTTTTCTATTTTAGGCAAACAATTACTGGTAAGATGCTGGATATACAAAGACGAATAAGAGCCTGCACTCAAAGAGTTCCTAGCCTAAAAACAGCAGGTCCAAGTAATGAATTTATTAAAAATATAAAAATATGATGAAATGTGATTTCATATTTTTCTATAAAATAATTGCACTCCCTAAATTTTTAGCTATTTAGAGGAATGCTGCTGCTACTGCTGCTAAGTCGCTCCAGTCGTGTCTGATCTGTGTGACCCCATAGATGGCAGCCCACCAGGCTCCCTCATCCCTGGGATTCTCCAGATAAGAACACTTGAGTGGGTTGCCATTTCCTTTTCCAGTGCATGAAAGTGAAAAGTGAAAGTGAAGTCACTCAGTCCTATCTGATTCTTCGAGACCCCATGGACTGCAGCCTACCAGGCTACTCCATCCATGGGATTTTCCAGGCAAGAGTACTGGAGTGGGGTGCCATTGCCTTCTCCGATTTTAGGGGAATATCTTTTCAAATTTACAGGCTTTGCTTTGTCTTGCGTTTTGCTGCATGAAAATAAACTTGTATAAACAATAAGGTCCTACTCTGTAGCACAGGGAACTATATTCAACATCTGTGTGATAAACTATCATGGAAAAGGATAGAGAAAAGAATGTATATCTGAATAACTTCCCTCTACAGTGGAAATTAACACAACTGTTGTAAGTCAACTATACTGAATCAAATCAAAGAGGAAAAAAATTAAAAAAAATAAATCCTAATGAGCCGTGAGATGACGATGAGTATTCAGAAAGAAGCCTAAGCTGTCACTGGAGTTCAAGTTTTGGAGGGAAAAAAATATCGTGAACCCTTAAAAGATAGGCTGCACAAGGAGTTGCTGGGCGAAGGGAGTGCTCCCGAGCGCTCCTCTGCGTGGCCCTCGGGTCTCCCGGCGGCCCGGCCGCCCCTGCTCGGCGGAGACTGGGGACCGGTGTCAGGCGGTGCGGTGGCGGTGACGGCCGGTGAGTGATTGCGCCATCAGCTTCCTGCCGCGATCCATCATGCGGCCCCAGCCGGTGAAGAATCACAGCCTCAGCAAGGTGCTGAGCCCAGCAACATACCATTAAACAAGGTTACCACCGGCAGATTTGTTCCCATGATCAATCTGGTCAATAACCGTTCCACCTCACTGTACAATTTCTCCCCCACCCCACCCCCACCTTCAAACATAAACAAGTATTATGAAAGCACTTGCCGAACAATGTAAAGCTTTCCGAAGTCTTCATTTCTCCCGTGGCATTCGCAAGCTTCTTTAAAAACCCTTATAAATCATGAAAAATAACCTTTACTACCGGATATATCCTCAGGCAAATGCTCTACCCTAATTCCATACTTTATTACCTGATACTGACTGATTTTTTTTTTTCCTCCGATTGATTACTGAATAGCATTGGGACAATTTCTTTTTTATTTCCCCTCAAGTCTGCATAGCTCACTAGTTTCTTTCCTTAGGAGGTCCCAAATGAGATAGAAGTAAAACACTTATTGCTTTTACCGCTCAACTTTAATTCTCACACTTTGCATTTAACACTTGAGGCACCTAGGCAGACCAGTTGCTCAGTGGTGGTGAGTATGTGCTTAACAGAAAATACCTTGACTTCTGAACAGTTTAATTGAGACTGGTAACTGTTCTGACCATTAGAATTTGGAAAATTCAACTGGAATCTCATGAGAAAAACCTAGTCTCTATTGCTAGGGAGGCTGGAAAAAAAAGGTCCTAGTACATATGGGAATTTTCATTTATTTTTTTTAAAGATTTTTTTGATGTGGACCATTTTTAAAGTCTTCAATTTGTTACAACATTGCTTCTGTTTTAAGTTTTGGTTTTCCGGTCAGGAGGCATGTGGATCGAACCAGTACCCTCTACATTGGAAGGCGAAGTCTTAACTACTTGACTGCCAGGAAAGTCCCCATAAAGGAATTTTTAAAAATGAAAAAATTTGCAAACAAGAGTGCTTATTTCAGTAAAAAACAAAAAACAAGGCCTTCCAGATATAATCCTTTTCTGATTGAGTCCCCTTGATTATTTCAGGAACTTATAGTTACAAGTTTATATCCATAGAGTTAAATATGCAGACTAAAAAACAGAGATATAGTGGTGATCTCGGCCTTCTTATATTACTCAGCCATTAAAAAGAATGAAATACTAACGAATATATATGGAATTTAGAAAGATAGGGATGATGACCCTGTATGCGAGACAACAAAAGAGACTCAGATCTATAGAGTGAACTGTTGGACTCTAGGGGAGGNNNNAAAAAAAAAAGAATGAAATAAACCCATTTGCAGCAACATGGATGGAACTAGAGATTGTCATACTAAATGAAGTAAGTCAGACAGAGGAGAAATACTGTATGACATCTCTTCTATGTGGAATCTAAAAAGAAATGATACAAATGAATGTACTTACAAAATAGACTCACAGACCTTGAGAACGATGATTGCAGGGGAAAGAATGTGGGGAAGGGATGGCTAGAGAGTTTGGGATCCACATGTACACACTGTGGTATTTAAAATGGGTAACCAACAAGGCCCTACTGTACAGCACTGGGAAATCTGCTCAATGTTATTTGGCAGCCTGGATAGGAGGGGAGTTTGGGGGATAATGGACACATACATGTACATGTATGGCTGAGTCCCTTTGCTGTTCACCTAAAACTATCACAACATTGTTAATCTGTTATACCCCAATACAAAATAAAAAGTTTTTAAAAAATGAGAGTTTAATTATATAACTGATTGTGGAGAGAATTAATCACAAATCTGAACTCAAATTCTGATCCAGCTTACAAAAATTTCATTACTACAAAATACAGTTTGTTCTCATTTCCTACCTTTAGACAAGGTCCTCTTACTATAGTCCCACTGAGACAGAACAGATTTTGTTTTTAAAGTCTTCCAGCAAAGGGTCTCCTATAAGTGCTTTTTAAGTAATTACACTAAATAGAATGATCCATCTAGAAGTTCAAGTTACCTAACTTATTTTCTTTATTCTTTTATTGAAATTCATTTCCTTCCTTTATCTTCTGAGTGGAGATGAATTGTAGCTGAGCATTTATTTCTATGTAGAACACTTTTAAATTAAATGGTTAGGTCTATCTTAAGCTAAGCATCCATGGATGGAAGATAATTCCCTTAGATGCTCATGGTACAAAACATTCCACTGGTTTGATTAGTTTGAGACTTGCCAAGTAAAAATTTAGACATTTAGAGAAAGTAGACATTGTTTAGACTTCAAAAAAATGTAATTGCTTCTCCTGTTTTTCCAATTTAATTTGTTATTTTATTTTGGAGGATGGTTGATTCACAATGTTGTGTTATTTTCATGTGTACAGCAAAGTGATTCAGTTATACATATTCATGCATCCATTCTTTTTTGGATTCTTTTCCCAGCTAATTACTACAGAATATTGATTAGAGTCTCCTGTGCTGTGTGATAGGTCCTTGTTGATTATCTGTTTTACATATAATAGTGTGTATATGTCAATCCTAAGCTCCTAATTTTTCCCTCTCCCCATTTCTCCTTTAAATGTATATTTTTTAAAAACACTTATGAAATTCACCCTTTACCTTTACATTCTTTAACATATTTGTGAATATTCTTGGAGTAATCCTTGCCAGTGTAGTCAGTTTTAAGAGGAATGTCTAACCTATATTGATTATCACTAAGAAACTGATTACCTGCTGGTGTAGATTACAAACAGGCATTGTTCTTTCAGATGTGTTTTAGTCTATCCTGTTCTGTCTAATGTGAGTTCCAAATTCTCCTTCTTCAAATATCAAGGCTGATGACATGATAAAAGTGTTATAGATTGGTAGCTCTTAATTCATTTAAAAGAGAAAAATAGGAGAGATTTGTGGTAGGACCAGGTCATACCTTCAGTTCAACAAATATTTATTGAATGCCCATTGTGGATAAGGCACTGTGTTTTCATTTTTTTCTTATAATAATTCTGTAGTTACAGATTACATTGCCATGTTCAGAAGATACTAAATCTGAGTCATGTAGTAGAGACTTAATTTGGTTAAAACCTAGATGACTTATAGTCTAGTCACAATATTCATGGCAGCTTTGTAATGGGCTTAGGTAGCTCTTATAGTACAATAATGCAAAAAAATTGAAGGAAGCTATTGCTTCCATAATACACTATAATTTGAGTTAGGCTCTGCGTAGATACAGTCATCAATAACTTTGGAAAAACAATTTCACATCTAAGCATCAGCTCTAATGACAAAAATGCCTAGACTCTTGAAAGAAAGGTGATGCAAATACAAAGCAAATACAAAGCATTCTTTCTATTATCCACTATCTTTCTTTTGCTTTTGATTTAACTCATAACATAAACTCAAATTTAGGAGGGCAAAAATGAAAGAAAAATGTATATAAAATGTATATTATAGGTAACTCTAAAGAGTAATTTGATAGCATTTTTGATATTGCTTACAAAACTTATTTTCAACCATTAGTAAATATCCCAACAGTGACAAATGTAATAGCATTTTATTTTTGATTCGATAAGATTGCTCTTTTAATCATCCTGGACTAAATATATTTGTCCCTATTTATGGATCTTGCAAAACTCTCTCTCATTTGTGTGTGTGTGTGTGTTTCTTTTTTTTTTTTTTTCTGTTTCCTTGAGTCCCCATGGTACCTCTCACAGTTTAGATAATTTTCAAAACCCCTCCAACTCCATCTTATGTAAATTTTATTCTCAGTGGAAGTACTGTAGGAGAGTCAATCAAACGTCTGACCTGACATTTACCACATTTAATTCTTAATTCACACATCTTTCCTAGGACTTCTACTCATCTCAAATTAGATGTGTTAATGGGAATGCATTGTGGATCCTGAGAGTCACTTAACGCAGTAGCTTTCACGTTTGTTTTTTCTGGATCATTCCCTTTAGCCACTATATGGTCAACACATTATATCAAGTAATCCTTGAACTTTTGCCTTAAGAGAGGTTGACCCCTTTTCTCATATCTGGTACGTAACCAAGTAGCATCATGCAGTTGGTATGAGATTCAGAGCCAACTGTGATGTATTTTAGATCATTCTCCCTATTTTGAGTTCTAGTTTCTTCTCAGTAATAAAATTTCCCATATGTCCTTAGATATTACAAAACCAGCTCCCTTTCTGAGAGACAGAGAAATGAGTTTAGCTGAGCAAGGGTGAAATTCTGGGGTGGGGAATAGAAGTGGTGTGGAAAGCAAAATTTTTATTTTTGTTTGTTTGATTTTAAGTTTCCTTCAGGACTGGACATGAACTTACCCAGGCATCCCACATGGATAACTCAGCGCTATAGAGAACAGGATTTTCTAAGGTTTTTGATTGGTGCTAATAAAGAGGTCAGCAGCAATTTGTCTTAAGCTTCCCGTTTTGGCCCTTTAACCTCTGGCCACCATAGCTGAGCTCTCCCTTCCTAGTTTTTACCTGCTGAAGCACAATTAGAAGTAGTCAGCACTCGGAGACCTAGCCCCCTCCAACAGCATCTATGGGAGTATTCCCAACAGATTTATATCAAGTTTAGAGTCCTTCAAATGGTAACAGTCTTCCGTATGTTGAGATTATAGAGTCAGATGTGGTATTTTTCCCTCTATAGTATCAGGCATCTGTTTGACATTTTTGTTACCATTTCTGGATAGAGCTGTGTGCACTGTGGCAAAACAAGACTAATTGAGAGTTTCTGTGTGTCCAATCAGCCATGATGCATTAAGATGACTAAACATGAACAGCAGGAACCTATAAGTTCAGGCTCTCACAATCCATCTCACTAGAGTAGACAAGTTATAGGAAATCGAGTCTACTAAAACACTAAATAAATACACTTGATTTTGTCATGTTCTTGATGTTTTGTTCACTTACTAGCTTCATTCAGCAAACACGACAGGGGCCTTCTGCAGGCTCTGTGATAACTGAGGTTTAAAAACGCTGCCCCAGAAGCTTGGGGTCTAAAATAGCCGGAGAAGTAAAGACCATCCCAGGATTATATGTCAGGTGCTGAGCAGGGCATGTTGAAGGTAGGAGTCAGGCAGCGACACTTTCACCAGCATATTACAAAGGGCTTTGTGAAGGAGTTAATACAGTAAGTCCCCTGCATGTGAACAAGGTCCGTTCTGTGAGCCCATTAAGACCAATTTGTTAGTAAGTCCAACCAAGTTAGCCTAGGTATCCAACTAACACAATTGGCTATATAGTACTGTACTGTAATAGGTCTATGATACTTTACACACAAACAGGATGCAAAAGACAAACACAAAAATAAAGGAAACATTTTTAATCAAATGGTACAGTACCTTCAAAAGTACAGTACAGTGCCAAGTACATCACTGCTCCTTTTACGCGTGCTTCCAGACATCCTGGGCTTGAAATAAAGATACCACACCACCATACTATACCACTGCAATCGATACAGTGCTATACAGTAAGGTAGGTTACTGTCCAATACTACACAGTAATGCAAAAGCATTACACAAAAGCTCAGCCACTTGTAGAGGATGCGCATATGTGGCAATGTACGGCAGGCATATGAGCTCACTTACATGATTGAACGTGTGAATGCATGCTCACATCTTTGAAAGTTTGCAATGTGACGATTCGAATGGACGGGACCTAACTGTATTATAAAGTGGAAAGCTGCTATCCAGAGAAGCAGAGACTAAAGGAACAGCATGTGAGGAGGCAGTGTGTGTGTGTTAGTCTCAGTCATGTCCAACTCTTTGCAACCCCATGGACTGTAGCCTGCCAGGTTCCTCTGTCCATGGAATTTTCCAGGCAAGAATACTGGAGTGGGTTGCCATTTCCTTCTCCAGTGAGGAGGCAGAGATGTGGAAAAGCCAGCCTCCTTTTCCCCAGTCCCAGAGGAGTTCAATAATGCAGGCATACTGTAGAGAGACGAGGCTCTATCAATGGATAGGACCCAAATTCTGAAGAGATGTGCTGAAAAATTTGGATATAATGCTGAAAAAGGGCAAAGTTACTCATCACTGGCCTGGCAGAAACTTTTTCTCTCTTCTATGGAAGACTTTAACCAGGGCACCAACAATTTTTTTAAAAATGCATTTCTCATCATATCACAATTGTAAAAGCAATTAACTCTCACTTTTAGTACAAGGCACACAAATCTCTGCTTTATTGAGGTTTATAACCATTGAGCCCATTAAAGAAGGCATCAACCCATTATGTCTGAAAGCCATCAACAGAAATAGAAGTGAAATCATTATAGAAACAGGCAATTATCCAAAGAAGCAAGAAGGTGAGTATCATGTGAAATGAAGATGGGCCCACATACCTGTTGAAATTATACTAAGGAGGGAAACTGCATAAGTTTGCACATATTTCTTCTTCCTTTAAGAGACATGCCTTTCCTAAAGGGTTTGAAAGGACATACCAAAATATAAGGAAGAAGCCCTAAGTTTTTAAGAAGTTATTGTTGAGGACTGTTCCAGGTGGAGTTCTTGTGATGAAGAATTACTAATAGTACGATACTCTCAGTTGGTCCATTTTTCTTCCAGTAATGCCTAAGAGGGATGAGACTTCTCAAGTGTGGTGCTTTTGCTATGAGAGCAGAAGCAGTTCTCCTAAGGAACTTTCAGTGAGTGGGCGGACCCAGGGGCTGTACCCAGAGGTTAGTGTAATAGACATGGATTTGGTGGAAGATGGTCTCCAAGTCAGCAATGTTAGAAACCTTTTATCCACTCTTTATCATGCCAATTATTGGGGAGTATTCTTCTTTTTATGGCTGCACCATGTGGCATCCCTTAGGTCCCCTCCCAGGGATTGAACCCATGCCCCCAGTAATTGAAGCACAGAGTCTTAACCACAGGACCACAGGGAAAATCCCTAGAGTGTTCTTCTAAGAAGAAGATATTAGAATCACATATGAAAGCTCAAGCATTTCCATAAAGATTTGCTGTTGTTGCTAAGTTGCTAAGTCATGTTTGACTCCTTTGTGACTTCAGGGACTGTAGCCTGCCAGACTCCTCTGTTCATGGGATTTCCCAGGCAAGAATACTGGAGTGGGTTGCCATTTCCTTCTCCAGAAGACCTTCTCAACCTAGGGATCAAACCTGGGTCTCCTGTACTGCAGGCAGATTCTTTACCCTCTGAGTCACCAGGGCTAAAACATACTATACAACTGATTTTGATTTATTTTATTTATTGGGCATTTTATCTAGTCTCCTTTGCTAAGTTAGTTTGCTAATTCTGATAATTGGTATGTTGATTTGTAAAAGATTTTCTTTGTACACAATCAATTTGTCTACAAATTATGGCAATTTAATTTCTTTGTCATTCTTTTACCATTTATTTCCTTTTTCTTGGCTTAACCATCTGGTCGAATTTCCTTTCAGTAGGAAGAGCTTCCTTTAGTGGTTACTTATTTTTATTTTTAAATAATTCTTTTTTTTCTGCACTGGGTCTCTCTCGTAGCATTTGGGCTTAGTTGCCCTATGGCATGTGAGATCATAATCCCCGGCTCAGAAACTGAACCCATGTTACCATGTATCCGAAGGTGGATTCTTAACTGCTGGACCACCAGGGAAGTCCCCAGTGTTCTCTTTAAGAAAGATCTGCTAACAGCGAATTCTGTCAGTCTTTTTTGTTTTAATTGGAAGGTAATTGTTTTACAATGTTCTTTTGGTTTCTGTCATACAAAAACACGAATCCTCTGTAAGTGTACATACATCCCCTCCCTCTTGAGCCTCCTCACTCCACCTCCCATCTCACCCCTTTAGGTCATCACAGAGCCTGGGCTGAGCTCCTGGTGTTAGATAGCAGTTTCCCACTAGCTATCTATTTTATACATGGTAGAGTCTATGTGGGCTTCCCAGATGATGCTAGAGGTAAAGAACCCGCCTGCCAGTGCCGGAGACCTGAGAGACACGGTTTTGATCTCTGCGTCAGGAAGATCCCCTGGAGGAGGGCATGGACTCCCACTCCAGTATTCTTGCCTGGAGAATCCAATGGACAGAGGTGCCGGGCGGGCTACAGTCCACAGGGTCACAAAGACTGGACATGATTGAAGCAGCTGAGTGCACAGCACATACAGTGTTTATGCGTCAGTGGTACCCTCTCAATTTGTCGCACCCTCTCCTTCTCCTGCTGTGTCTACAAATCTGTTCTCTGTGTCTGCATCTCTATTCCTGCCAAGCAAGTAGGTTCATCACTACCGTTTTTCTAGATTCCATATGTATGCATTAATATACAATATTTTTCTCTTTCTGACTTACTTCACTCTGTCTAACAGGTTTGAGGTTCCATCCACTTCACTTCAACTGACTCAGATTCGTTCCTTTTTATGGCTGAGTAGTATTCCATTGCATGTATGCACCACAACTTCTGTATCCATTCATCTGTCAATGGACATCTAGTTTGCTTCCATGTCCTGGCTGTTGTAAATAGTGCTACAATGAACACTTAGGGTACATGCATCTTTTTAAATTATAGCTTTCTCAGAATATATGCCCAGTGGTGGGACTGCTGGGTCAAAGAGTAGTTTTATTCCTACTTTCTTAAGGTAACTCCACACTGTTCTCCTTTGTGCTTGTATCAGTTTACATTCCAACTAACAGAGCCAGAGGATCTTCACATTCTTCCCAGCGTTTATTGTTTGAATGTTGGCCGTTCTGACCAGTGTGAGGTTATACCATGTCGTAGTTTTGATTTGCATTTCTCTGATAACGAGCGAGGTTGGACATCTTTTCCTGTGTTTGTTGACCATCTCTCAGTCTTTTTAAACGTATGATTCAATGTATGAATTTATCTTTGGAAGAATAGTTTTGCTAGCTATAGAATTCTTGGTTTGCAGGCAGGTATTTTTCTTACAGCACTTTGAATGTGTTATTTCACTTCTGGGTTCTGCTGTTTCTGAAGTGAAGTCAACTCTTAAACAAATGATTATTTATCTTTACATTATTGAGTTAGTCTTCTCTCTGCTCTAGCTTTCTCTCTGTTTTCAAACACTTTTGTGTATGATGCTTATAAATTGTAAATCTCTTTGTTTTTTATCCTATGTAATGTTTTATTGACTTTATTGGTTCTGAAATTATCCCTTATGTTTTAATAAGCTTTACCCCTTTTTTAATCTTTCTCTTCTATGTCTGAGACTGGCATTGTATGTATTTTGGTATGTTTCATATTGTCCCACATGTCTCTCTTGCTCTGTTTAATGTTCTTCCATCTTTTTCCTCTCCATTCTTCAGATTGGATAATTTCCACTAATCTACTTTCAGGTTTGCTAATTGTTCATTCTGCCATTTCAAATTTGTCACTAGGCCCACATGATGAGGTTTTCTTTTCAGAAAATGCAAAGCTGTGAAATTTCATTTTGTGTTTTTTTATACTTTCTACTTCTTTACTAAGATTTCTTTGATGAGATGAGTTGTCATAATATTTTATTGTAATTCTTGGTTAAAACCTTGGAGTTTTAAATAATATATTGTAGGATTTGGGGATTTTTACTTTTTTTCCATGAGGATTTTTGTAGTTGCTGGGTTTTTTGTTTGTTTAGTTTTATTTTTTTTTTAATAACTCAACTCTACTTACCTCTATAGAAGCTTTCTTCCATAGCATATGGCCACTGATTTCTCTACTATATACATAATTTTTATTAAAATAGAGCATTTTTAAAAAAAATTAAGAAACACAGATTCATAGCATAGTAGTATCTGGTAGTATCTTTTTCTGGTTTTGGATTCAAAATAATGCTATCTGATGAAATGACTTAGAGCTCCTCATCTATTTTCTGAATAGTGTATTTATTGACTGGTTTAAGACAACACCACTTTATTTATCTTGTTGCTCAAACTATACCCTCATCATTGTGATATGGGTTTATTTGTTTCAAAAACCACCTTACATTCTGGCACCACAACATGCTGCAGGTTCCTTTGGCATGTTTCTACTCCACTCCTAGAATCACCCATTTCACCAAAGGAACCCTTGTTCTTTTTATTGGAGAATGGTGCTAGAAATCAA
Organism: Redunca redunca; assembly: GCA_006410935.1. NCBI lineage: Eukaryota > Metazoa > Chordata > Mammalia > Artiodactyla > Bovidae > Redunca > Redunca redunca. The sequence continues at coordinate 1,120,317 of SJYQ01000220.1, read as the reverse complement.
GATCTGAGTACTAAATGTGCTTGTTGATATAGCAATGCCATTATTTCTAAGCCCTCTGGACCAAGGAAATCTGTTTGTGTATATTAACCTATGAATAAAAACATTTCTTGGAGAAGGCAATGGCACCTTACTCTAGTACTCTTGCCTGGAAAATCTCATGGATGGAGGAGCCTGGTAGGCTGCAGTCCATGGGGTCGCTAAGAGTCAGGCACGACTGAGCGACTTCACTTTTGCTTTTCACTTTCATGCATTGGAACAGGAAATGGCAACCCACTCCAGTGTTCTTGCCTGGAGAATCCCAGGGAAGGGGGAGCCTTGTGGGCTGCCGTCTATGCGGTCGCACAGAGTCAGACACGACTGAGGNCGCACAGAGTCGGACACGACTGAGGCGATTTAGCAGTGGCAGCAGCAGCATAAACATTTCTATATGTAAAGATTTGTATCTATATTTAAGATAAAATTCATGTGGACATCTCGAGTCCATTACCACATGGATTATTCTAGCCTCCTCTTCCTTCTTTCTGCTCTGCAAGCTCCCACTCCAACAGTGAGGTACAACTTTATCAACTAGAGTACAGTGGTTATGTACAATTTATTTTTAGTTTTAAAGACCATGCTTATTTCTAAATTTGCTGGGGTCAGCACATTTCCTTCCACCCTCTTTAGTGAGATTGTTTCATATGTTTGTAATACAGCTAGCTTGTTTGGGGGCTTTCCTGGTGGCTCAGATGGTAAAGAGTCTGCCTGCAGGAGACCCAGGTTTGACCCCTGGGTCATGAAGATCCACTGGAGAAGGAAATAGCAAGCCACTCCCCAGTGTTCTTGCCTGGAAAATCCCATGGACAGAATAGCCTGGCTACATCCCACAGGGTTGCAAAGAATTTGACACAACTGAGCAACTAACACATATACACAGCTTGATGTGATAAAAGGTTCTCCCAACCTTCTAAGTGGCTTAAAATAATTTTTCTATGTTATGTTCACTCTTTGAACTGTAAAGTTAAATGGCTTTTGAAAAATGCATAGCATAGTGTATCCGCAGTTACAGTATTTACAGAATAGTTTCACCACTCTGAAAAAGTTCCCTATGCTTTATTTATCCTACCCTCCCTTCCTCTACTGCCAAATACTCTGCAACCCTTGATATTTTTTTTTTCATTGTCTCTATAGCTTTGCCGTTTCAGAATGTAATCAGAATCATAGTATGCAGACTTCTGAGAAATATACATTTAAAAATTCACCCGTTGTCTTTTCATAACTTGATAGCTAGAAATCAGGTCATATAAGTCCTTCAATTTGTTCTTCTTTAGTGTTGTGTTGACTATTCTAGGTCTTCTGCCTTTGTGTATAAACTTTATAATCATTTTAATGGTATTTACAAAAGAGCCTACTGGGTAGAGAGCCTATGGGTGTTGCATTAGATCTGAAGGTCATGCGGGCAGAAATGATGTTATGACAATACTGAGTCTACCAATCCATGAATCCACAGAATCTCTCATCCTTGTTTATACTTACTTTGATTTCTTTAATCAAAATGTTATTTTCTGTGTATGTATCTTGTAAATATTTTGCTACGTTTATATGTAAGTATTTAATTCTAGGGTGCTATTGTAAATGGTACTTTTAAAGTTTCAAATTCCAATTGTTCACAGCTGGCATACACTTTGATTTTCAAAAGATGCTTTCAGTGAATAAAGATTCTAGGTTGACAATTGTGTGTATGTGTGTGTATTTTCAGGATAGGCACAGTTTGAGACAAGAGGTTTTCTGTCATTCCTATTTTAGTTCTAAAGGCAGTAGGTCTTTTTTCTGACTGTGTTAATTTTTTCTCTTCTCACGGATTTTTAGCAATTTGCTTATGATTTGTCTTGGTATGGTTTCTTTGTATTTAACCTGTTTGGGGTTTATTGAGGTCCTTGAATTAGTAAGTATATATATTTTTCATCAAACTTGGAACATTTTTAACCATTATTTATTTATTTTCCTATTTTTTTTTCTCTTTTTCCTTCTTTTCTAGGATTCTAACTTCACATATGTTGATTCATTTTATATATTCTATAAGTTACAGAAGTTCTATTCATTTTTTTAGACTTTGTTTGTTTGTTTGTTTTGTACCTCAGTTTGGATAACTTCTATTGACATGTACACAAATTCACCAATCTTTTCTTCTGCAGAATCTAACCTACCATGAATCCCACATAGTGAATTTCTCATTTAGAATATGTATTTTTCATCTCTTGAAGTTCTATTTGGTCTACTTATATATTCCTTAATTCTTTTCTCTTTACATTAGTGCTCTCTATAAATCCTTGAGGGCATTTATAAGAGCTACTTAAAATACTTGTCTGATTGTTCCATCAACTCTATCATTTCTGAATCAGTTTCTGTTGAGTGATTTTCCTTCTGGTTATGGGTAGCATTTTCCTGCTTCCTTGCATGTCTAACAACTTTTTACTGGGTGCTGAGAATTGTGAAGTGTATACTGTTAACTGTTGGGCTTTGTCCAGTTGGATGCTTTGAATTAAGTGAGCATCAGTTTGGTTATTTCAAGGATTACCTTTTAGACTTTTTAAGATGGGTGTAGAGCTGGATCTTTAAACTTTTTCTATGAAGAGCTAGGTAGTATTTTGTTTGGTAGATTACACTCAATCATTGTTATATATTCTATACCTTCTTTCTCTTTCTCCTCCTTCTGCTCCTCCTCCTTCATCATCTTCTTCTTCTTCTTAAAACCTCTTTAAGACAAAAGACCACTCTTAGCTGGGGACCCGTACAAAAAGAGGTTGTGGACTGGATTTGGTTCTTGGACCATTCACCGTCAATCCCCTATCTAGAATATCCTTCACGCTAGGACTGGTTTAGCATCACTACTAAAGTGAAACTTCTTTGGAGTCTCCAGTGAAGGTGCCTCTCAGCCCTGCAACTCTAGGAGTTGTTTGGCATGCAACTCCTGAGGTGTTTGCCTGGCTTTGCGGACTTTCACTGTATGCACGTGGAGTTTAGTATTCAACAACAGATTTCATAGGCCCTTACAGATATTTCTGGAACTCTTTCTCCACACAGCTCTCTCCTCTCCAACCATCTTCTGAAACTCTGATTTGTCTTCTCCACTGAGTGAAATTGCCTTGCTCTCTTTGAGATCTCCTTATGGCTGGCTCCACAGTCTGCAAGAGACTCCAGACAGAAAATCAGAGCAGTCATATGGCTCATTTCATTTATTTTTTTTTTCTCTAAAGGACCGTAGTTCTGCACTCTCCAATATATTGTTTTATACATTCCTCCCACAACCCCTCCCAACACAGACTTTTCTGGTTGTTTCATTGAGAGTGTATGTTTGGTCCCAGATAGTCCAACATGCCCTGAAATGGAGCTTTTCCATCAATAGTTAACACATGTCCATTTTCCCTGAAAATTAAATTTAGAAAGAAATGCAGTGTGATTATTGCTATTTAAGTCTCTTGGATTTTTCTTTCTTTCCTATTCTTTCTGCTGTTATAGAAGAACAAGTCGGTATACTTCATCCTTAGATTACTGCAACAGCTAGATTATAAATCTTTGAATCCAGTAATTATATCATATATTTATAATTTTGAGCAAATCCTTATTACATCTTCTCTCAGGGAAGTCTAGACTATTACTTTTGATATATCATTTTTTCCCAGATCCTGAGATATCAAACTATAAAACACCTGAATTTTTTAAAAAAGCAAAGAAGTGAAGTTAAAAAAAGAAGAAGAAATGAGATACTATGGAAACAAGAATTATAATTAAAAAGAGAGGTAATATTTGTTGGATCATGCACTATGCTAAGCATGTTATATACCTTATCTCATTTAATCTTCACAGTATTTTTATGGTATAAAATATATTTAATTCCCATTTAATAGATGAGATTATGAGACTGTCAGAGTCAGTTTCCCCTAAATACCATGAGTTTGATTGATTTCAATTTCTAAACTTTTGATTTCATTAACCAAAGCATGAAAAGTCCAACATAGGTCATCCAGTACGATCCTGCAGACAGTAGAGCTTGATGGGTGACAACGTAGCTAAATCCTAGCCCCATCCTTTGTCTTCCCAGTCTTCCCAGGTGGCTCAGTGGTAAAGGATCCTCCTGCCAATGCAGAGGATGCAGGAAAAGCACGGGTTTGATCCGTGGAGCAGATCCCCTGGAGAAGGAAATGGCATCCCACTCCAGTATTCTTGCCTGGAAAACGCCATGGACGGGGAGACTGACAGGCTACAGTCCATGGGATTGCAAAAAGTATGACACGACTGAAGCAACCGAATACATATATACGTAGGAGCTACTAAACAACAACACAAAAGGCTCCATCCTTTACTACACATGTGATCCCTGTAGCTTATCCTCCCAGCGATCCAGCTTCCAAAGCAAATGAAAAGACGGAAGTGTTCTTCTCCGTGCTTATCCGTTCATGTCGGCAAATTCATATTCTCACCCGGAAGGATCAGGTCCAATGACGGGAAAGGCAGTTCTAAGAGGTTGTAGAATTATGTAAAATTCAGGCAAAATGGCATGAAAACATTCTGGGAAACCAGCCTAACTTGCCTAATGACTTATCCTCTTGGGCATCTAGCCTCTTGGTCTCAATGCCTTTCCAATTGAACATAAACCAAATTTAGTAAACTCCACCTTGCTCCTTGTGGACTGTTTATCATGACATATCTTCCAATTCAGCCTTATTTCCAGTCTTGGAGGAAAGCTGTGCTCTGAAATTCAGAGGCTGTGTAAAGACTGAAGTCTTGCACTATGCGTAGAGATAAGGAAAAGCCATGGACACGACACCTATATACCTTCCGACTTGTTAAAATCACTGCCTAAATGCTCAGCATCTGGCAATATAATAATTCTGCCTACTCTAGCTTTAACTGTGAATTTTGTAATTTTTGAAAAGGTCCTTAGAATCACATTGCAGAATTAAAGGGTGTATTATAATTATCAATATCAATAGTAATAAAAGTTTATTAAAGGTCATTAAAATGAAAGGGGATGGCTCTAGATCCCATCAATCTGAATTGACTCCCTCCTCTTGTGTTAATTAGAAAACTCAGATAATGGTTCTATGGGGGAGTACAGGGAAAATTTAATTATGAAAGTTTAATGGGCCACTATCTACTTCCTGCCAGATTAAAAACTGATGATTTACACAATTTTAGATACTATGACAGGCTTTTCTAACAAAACATGTTGCAGAGTAATGTTAAAGTTTACTGAGAGCTTTCTATTCACTTTTAAACAATGCTAGCAAAAGCCACATTTGCATGCTCCTAAAAAAAAGCCATCATAGAAAGTGTATATTCTGTTTTTACTAATACTTAGAAACTTAAAATAAGCAACAAGCAGAAAATGCAGATTTTCACAAATATCTGTTAAAAATAAAATTATATCTATTTTCCTTTTGGAGAAAAGAATACATATTGGGAAAAATAGATTGCAAGCCACCAAGGAAAGAAGATGTCTTGTTTCCGATGCATGTTTGTCACTGAGAGGCCCTTTTCTTGAATCTTAGTGACTCATTCATTTTCCTTGATTCAGAACTGCCTGCTACGAACACACAAAGTGATAAGATTGTGGAAAGCATGGAATTTAAAGGATGTGGCTGCAGAGAAAAGAAATGGATTGCACAGAAGAGGAGGTGAGAAAAAGAAATAAGCAGCCATTCATTTTTACTGACTTACTTTCTAAATGGTGTAGCATGGGGTTATTGAGGAGTTAGCTTTTCAATGTGGCTTGAAAAATATAGGCTATCCAGAACACTTACATGAAACATACAGCTACTGCTGAGTTTCATGATGAATTTAGGATTGTTAGCCAGCCCTTTGGATCTTTCTTGCTCACTACAGTAGCCATTAGCCATATGTGGCTCTTGAGCACTTGAAACATTGCTAAGCCACGCTGAGATGTGCTGCAGGTGTCAAATGCACATCAGATTTTGAGGACTTAGTGATTTTGAAAGGTTAAAATATCTCATTAATTATTTTATGTTGCTTACATGTTGAGATGATTGCGTTAAATAAGATTTATTAATTTTTAAAAATTTTTACTAAGATTTATTATTTAAATTAAACATATATTTTTTTTTNATTTATTAATTTTTAAATATTTTTACTAAGATTTATTATTTAAATTAAACATATATTTTTTTTTAATTTTAAAAAAATGTGCCTTGTAGGAAATTTGAAATTGAATATGCTATTTCCTTGGACAGAGCTTCTCCAGATACCTGACATCACTTAGGGAAAGTGATGGATTCCAGGATGGAACTCTTTGGTTGGAGGATAATTTTAGGGACTGCTATTTTTAGGTCTACCTTTGAGGCTTCTCTAGTGCCTCAGTGGTAAAGAATCCACCTGCAATACACGAGATGCAGGTTCAATCCCTGGGTTGGGAAGATTCCCAGGAGAAGAAAATGGTAATCCATTGTAGTATTCTTGCCTGGGAAATCCCAAGGACAGAGGAGCCTGACAGTCTATTGTCCATGAGATTGCAGAAGAGTTGGGCAAACTCAGCGACCAAGCAACATCAACTAGGGTTCACCTTTGAGAATGGAAACAGTGAGGTCCAACTCAAGAAGAACAAAAGAGGACAGAGAAACATGATACCCCGAAGGGTTAGGCTAGTGCATAGCTTCAGGAATCTGAACAGGTTTCTGGGAAGACACAGTAGCATCTTCTCAAACTGAAGAAAAATCTGGGAAGCTGTTATTTGAAAAAAAAAGTTCTATATTCTGAAACAAGTTCTACATAAATTAAATAGTTCGATGTGAAATATATAACTACTAGCCCCTGAAATAGAAGAATGGGCTTCCCTGGTGGCTCAGTGGTAAAGAACCCACCTGCCAACACAGTAAACACAGGTTCGATCCCTGGGTTGGGAAGATCTCCTGGAACAGAAAATGGCAACCCACTCCAGTATTCTTGCCTGAAAAATTCCATGGATAAGGAGCCTGGTGGATTACAGTCCATGGGTTTACAAAGAATAGGACACGACTGAGCAATTGTGCACAACAGAAGAACACTGCTGAGTATTTAGCTGAGCTTGAATTGAAAAAGACTTTTTATATATGCATGATAAACAAAGGCTCAAATGAAAGTATAGATAGATTTGACAAAATAAAAGTATAAAGCTTTTGCATGTCAATAAATGCAAATAAAAAAATCAAACAACCAATATGGGAAAATTACTTATTATAAATATAACTGAGTATAACAGAAGGAAGTAATATCTTTAAAATCTAAAAAGTTGCTACAAACAAGGTTTTAAAAACCTATTAATTTCACTTAGAAAATGAGGGGAGGGATATAAACTGATAACCTGTGGAAGCAGAAGTACAGCAGTCAATAAGTGTTTTGAAATTCAATTTTATTTATAATCAAATACATACCACTTAAAACAAGAAAATACAATTATTTGTAAAAAAAATTTCATAACTAGATGCTTAACAGAGTGATAATGCTTAANTAAAAACCTATTAATTTCACTTAGAAAATGAGGGGAGGGATATAAACTGATAACCTGTGGAAGCAGAAGTACAGCAGTCAATAAGTGTTTTGAAATTCAATTTTATTTATAATCAAATACATACCACTTAAAACAAGAAAATACAATTACTTGTAAAAAAAAATTTCATAACTAGATGCTTAACAGAGTGATAATGCTTAAATAAATGCTAATACATTGAAGTTTTGAGACAGGAAAAATGCTATAAATGAAAAACAGGCTTAACCTGGAATCAAGATTGCCGGGTGAAATATCAATCACCTCAGATATGCAGATGACACCACCCTTATGGCGGAAAGTGAAGAGGAACTAAAAAGCCTCTTGATGAAAGTAAAAGAGGAGAGTGAAAAAGTTGGTTTAAAGCTCAACATTCAGAAAATGAAGATCATGGCATCCAGTCCCATCACTTCATGGGAAATAGATGGGGAAACAGTGGAAACAGTGTCAGACTTTATTTTTTTGGGTTCCAAAATCACTGCAGATGTTGATTGAAGCCATGAAATTAAAAGACACTTACTCCTTGGAAGAAAGGTTATGAGAAACCTAGATAGTATATTCAAAAGCAGAAACATAACTTTGCCGATTAAAGTCAGTCTAGTCAAGGCTATGGTTTTTCTAGTAGTCATGTATGGATGTGAGATTTGGACTGTGAAGAAGGCTGAGCACCGAAGAACTGATGCTTTTGAAGAAGGCTCTTGAGAGTCTCTTGGACTGCAAGGAGATCCAACCAGTCCATTCTGAAGGAGATCAGCCCTAGGATTTCTTTGGAAGGAATGATGCTAAAGCTGAAACCCCAGTACTTTGGCCACCTCAGGTGAAGAGTTGACTCACTGGAAAAGACTTTGATGCTGGGAGGGATTGGGGGCAGGAGGAGAAGGGGACGACAGAGGATGAGATGGCTGGATGGCATCACTGACTCGATGGACATGAGTCTGAGTGAGCTCCGGGAGTTGGTGATGGACGGGGAGGCCTGGCGTGCTGCGATTCATGGGGTCGCAAAGAGCCGGACACGACTGAGCGACTGAACTGAACTGAACTGAAATCATATATATTATATAATCCAAACATATGTAAAATATGTATACATAAATTAAATTCTCATTGGAATAAAATTTGAACAATACAAGCAATATTATTGAGTGCAAGTTCTTAGCTGTGAGATTACAAAAGATTTTTATTTATAATCTTCTAGTTTGCATATTTCTGACACTGAGTTTGTGCTACTTTTGTTATACAAAAATTATTTAAGAATTGCATATAAAAACTTTTCAATCTAATTGGCAATTAAAGAAATATAAACCACAGCAGTGTCAAGTTACCATTTTTTTCCTTATCAAATCAGCATTATTTATTCAAAATCCATGACTATGCAGCTAATGAATGTGGGCATGGTGAGACAGAAATTCTGGCAGAAATGTAGTGACTTTGGCTTAAGAGATATCGATACAATGTGGCTACTTTCAGGAATTCATCTTAAAGACTCAACCTGAAATTGAAATTATTGTTAGCAAAGATTCCTCATACCAAGGCATTCCTTAGATAAAATTATAGTATGAAGCACAAGCTAGAATCAAGATTGCTGGGAGAAATATCAATAACCTCAGATATGCAGATGACGCCACCCTTATGGCAGAAAGTGAAGAGGAACTAAAGAGCCTCTTGAAGAAGGTGAAAGAGGAGAGTGAAAAAGCTGGCTTAAAATTCAACATTCAAAAAACTAAGATCATGGCATCTGGTCCCATCACTTCATGACAAATACATGGGGGAACAATGGGAACAGTGACAGACTTTATTTTCTTGGCTCTAAAATCACTGTGGATGGTAACTACACCCATGAAATTAAAAGACACTTGCTGCTTGGAAGAAAAGCTATGACAAACCTAGACAGCATATTAAAAAGCAGAAACATTACTTTGCCAACAAAGGTCATCTAGTCAAAGCCATGGTTTTTCCAGTAGTCATGTGGATGTGAGAGTTGGACCATGAAGGCTGAGCACCAAAGAATTGATGCTTTTGAACTGTGGTGTTGGAGAAGACTCTTGAGAGTCCCTTGGACAGCAAGAGGATCCAGTCAGTCCTAAAGGAAATCAGTCCTAAACATTCATTGAAAGGACTGATGCTGAAGCTGAAACTCCAGTATTTTGGCCACCTGATGGGAAGAGCCAACTCATTAGAGAAGACCCTGAGGCTGGAAAAGATTGAAGGCAGGAGGAGAAGGGGACGACAGAGGATGAGATGGTTGGAGGGCATCACCGACTCAATGGGTATGATTTTGAGCAAGCTTCAGGATATGGTGAAGGACAGGGAAGCCTGGCACACTACAGTTCATTGGGCTGGAAAGAGGCAGATGTGACTGAGCAACTGAGCAACAACTGAGACATCCAACACAGGTTGTTCTTGTTGTTCAGTTGCTCGGTAGTGTCTGACTCTTTGCGACCCCATGAACTGCAACACAGGTGGAATAGGTAAATAAGGTTCATCTATACAATGGTCTATTAAGTCATTATTTAAAAAGTATTTTGAAAACGCCTTTAATGGCATGGGGAATAGTCTTGTCGTTACATAAAGAACAAAAATTAGAATGTAAAACTGGCCATGTTATATAATCCCATTATACCAAATGCTATATTTTATACTGAGAAAAGACTGGAAGGAATCATGATAAAAGGCTAACAATATTGCAAAAGTATGGTAAATAAAAATTTTTTCCATTGTGGTCACTTTTAATTTTTGTCTTTATTATTTTCTGTGTTATCCAAGTTTTAAAAATCAGGAAAACTATTTTTAAATAGTTAAGACCATAAAGGACTGCTTTTCATGGTGTGTTCTCTACAATGCTCTGAGATATGGTACTTAGCTGTCCAGAATCTGAGGAATCCATAAGCTGTTCAAAGCAAAGAGACACTTATTTCTGGTAGGAGCTGTGATTTGATCACAGATGCCAGTGTAGTAGAGAAGAATAAATCTGACTCCGTATTAGATCTGTTTCTTTAACCTTTGTTTTCTTGTGCTTCTGTTACAAGATAAGAATGTTGCCATTAGACTGAGATATACAGGAGAGTCCATTCTCAGGGCTCTGACCTCTTAAAGCAAACACTTTCCCATTCATATATAGAGGAAAAAGTTGCCAAATAGAGAATAACCTGTCTTACTGGGGCTTCACAGGACCAGATCTATTTGGACAGCTGCAATGACAAAGGTTTCCAACACCAAGAAGTTTGCAACAACGAATCCCACAGCCTCCCCTTTCAGTATAATGGAAGCCTGAATTTGAACTTGGGTAAGATGAACTTTGAACCTTGGGACACTGGGTAAGATGAATTTGAACTTTGGGACACTAGTCCACCATCTTTGGTCTGCTGGCTTTCTGAATAAAGCTGCTATTCCTTGTCCTAACACCTCATCTTTCTATTTATTATCCTGTGGTGCAGTGAGCAATACAAGTTTGGACTCAGTAACACCAGGAAGAGAAGCATTTGCTGCTAGGAAGGAAGCCTTGGCCAGAGCCACAGCCTCCAGGAGTAGCTTTTGGAAGACTTCCTTATCAGCAAAATGCCTGCTGTGGGATCAATACATGAAGTTTTTATGCAAGAAGACATTGAGTGTTGCTGTCCTCGTGAGTGCGATCATTACAATGAAGAGAATCAGCTTTCTTTTTTCTACTCATCATCTTAGGGCAGAGTGAAGACCAAAGACTTTTCATTGTAATCCTCTCTGAGGAGAGAAAAAGTATTTTTCTTCTGGAAATCTAGTAATACTTGAAGTGCACTCTGGGTGGAACCTGACTGACCATAAGTAAAACCAGTGCTCAGATTTTCAAACAGAATTGTGTTGCCAGGGGAAAGAAGTTAAACAGGACAACTTTGCATACTTTAAATGCTTGTTAATTTCAAATTTTAAATGAACACTAGATGATATAGACCAGTCAGTGATCCTTAAAATGTTTTTGGCTCAGATGCTATCAACAAAAAAATATTGGGTACCCTCATTTGTAAAAATTTTTACTCAAAAATTATGTAATACTGTGATATACTAATAGTATGTTTATCATAAAGACACACATATACATGTACATGCATATATAACTGACAAAATTAGATTTTAAGAAGGTTTAAGATAAGGATGAAATAAAAAATATCAAAAATATTTTAAATTTATTATTTATGATATGAAAAGCATCATGTAATGTGAAATCTGGTTGAACATGCTTTATTCTGAAAATTTTCAGTTAATGCTTTATAATTTAGTGATTTGAAGGTCTGGTTTTAAGGTCTTAATTTTAGCACAAAATTTTAAGGCATGTCATTGCTTGGAAAGAGGTATTTTACAAAGAAAGATAGATCCAAATGGAAGAAGTTCATTCTTGGCTCATCTCATTAGATCATGATACTCATTTTTCAATCCCAAGCTCCAGTTATGCAAAGGTATTTATTGTTGGCAGCGCTGTGGGGAAACAGACACTCTCAAACATTGCTGGTGGGAGTATAAATTGGTACAACATTTATGAAGTTAAACTGGAAGTATCTTTCAAAATTACAGAGCACACACTTTTTGATTCAGATATTCAACCTCTAAAAAATTTATCTGACACCCATCCAAGCATGTGTCTAAAGTGACACGGAGAAGGGTTATCCAGTGCAGTGCTGTTTGCAACAACAAAGGACTGGAAGTAATATAAAGGTCAATTGCTTGGGGACGGTTGCATCAACCATGGTATAGCTATAAAAAGGAAAAAGAATATTGCTCAGCCATGAAAAAGAGTGTGGAAACTCTTTATGGACTGATGTGAAATTATTTTCATGATATTACAAGTGAAAAAATGCTAAGAGGCAAAATATGTAGGGATTCCACTATTTCTGTTGTAAAAGAGAGGGGATGGGAAAGGGAACATGGAAGTATGCCAGCTTGCTGTATATGCATAATGTGTGTCTGAAAGGATTCATGAGATCCTCATACCTCTGATCCTGTTCAAAATGAGTAATGATGATTACAAACAAGAGTGGTTGGATGACTTTTCATACTTTCAAGCATTTTGGATTTTGTACAATATGAAAGTGTTAGCTGTTTTAAAAAAATTTAAGTTACTAAAATGACATTTTTATAAACTAAACCACACTGATAACATCCTATTACATGTAAGCTGTAACATACTACAGCTGAAAAATAAAGATGTAAGGGATACTGGGCTTCCCAGGTGGTTCAGTGGTAAAGAATCTGCCTGCCAGTGCAGGAGACTTGGGTTCGATCCCTGGGTTGGGAAGATCCCTTGAAGAAGGAAATCCCATGGACAGAGGAATCTGGAGGGCTGCAGTTCATGGGGTCACAAGTGAGTTAGACACGGATGAGCAACTAAGCAACGACAACAAAGGGTGTACTATCAAATCTTCCACTTTGTAGCTCTTATAGTCTCCTTTCAGTTCAGTTCAGTTCAGTCGCTCAGTTGTGTCTTACTCTTTGCGACCCCATGAACTGCAGCACACCAGGCCTCCCTGTCCATCACCAACTCCCGGAATTTACCCAAACTCGTGTCCATTGAGTTGGTGATGCTATCCAACCATCTCATTCTCTGTCATCTCCTTCTCCTCCCTGTATATGTCACACAAGGACCAAAGGTGTAGGCAATCTCAATCCCTGTATTAAAGATCAATAAAGCTTCATTTCTTTTTTTATACTTTAGACAGAAAGTAAACAAAAATACAAGTTGTACTTGTACTACTATTATTTGCTCTGCTTAAAGGATTTTCACAAATCCTCTGGATGTAGGTACCCTGCTTTGGAGGCTCCTAGTCACAGAGATGTCAAAAGTCGTGTTACCAAGATAAAACAGCCCATCATTAGAATAAACTAAGAGATAAGAATGTATAAATGTGTTCTACATGTTAATAATGGCCGACTTTCCCCGACAACATGAATTCTATACAGCAAAGCTATATACCAAGTCAATAGAAGGGTAAATTACACTTCAGAAGTCTTTGCCCTGTTCTATTTCTACAATGCATACACTAACCATGGGCTACATTCAAGTCACTTTGGACATTCCAACGGAATAACAACTTTTGATTAATCGTTTGAACATTGGAAATAATTTCCTTTAAAATAAAGAGACATTTATACAAAGGGCAACAAAGGAGGTGCCCTGAAGCAAAACAAAGAAACGGGAAACATTCAGTTAGTGTTGTTGCTTTTTTCTGTTCGGATTCCAGTGTTCCACACTGAGGAATCTTGGGTTATGAATCCAGGGCTGGTTGTCAGTTCTAATTGAGGTAGATGTGGACGGCTTCCCACAGCAGCTCTCTGGCCTGCAGCCGTCTATCTGGCTTCTAGACACCCACGTGTCATCAGCATGTCCTTGAACATTTCAGGTACAGATCGAGTTAGTGGTTCATACCAGAGAAGAGATTCTGGAGACAGCAACACCAAGCAAGAGAAACCATGTGATGACAGTATAATCGATATTAGAACATCTTGGCAGTCTTTTTTATAAGAAGGTCAATAAGTTCAAGGACCCAGATGGAACAGAGACAAATAGTTCTCCTCTGAACACCTAGTAAATAAGGTGCAAAGATCTATTTTTAAAAAGCCTTAACATTTTCTAAGAGGAAGAAATACCACAAAGAGTGAGAGAGTAAAATGAAGATAAGTTTTCAAGAAGGCATCACGAGACAGTTGCCCTGTTTTCCATATTTTTATTTGCAGACTTTGACCTGAAAACCAGATTAGTTTTCCCTATTTGTCCATTTAGCCAACATCTGGTCATCCTCCAAGAGTCATCTGGAATATAACCTTACCCAGATTTATCAATCCTCATTCAGTTCCTAGGAACACAGAGTTAATTGCCCCCTCTCCATTTCAATACCAAGTAGTGGGCAATGTCTTCTCCTGCCTTTCCCTCTTGTGTTCTGGGAATGCGGGTCCCAGAACAAGTGTTCTTTGTCCACACATCTGGCTCCCCTACTGGAATGAGCTTCTCAGGCAATGATCATGCCTTAAATCACATTTGATGTACTTTTGATTGGTTAGCGCCTAGTGTCACGCCTGACACTTTCAGATCTGTCATACAAGTTGATTTCAGATTGAATGAATAAATACAATTTGATTTGATTATGTGCCTATAGAAATTTTTCCTCTCAAAATTTTCTCATTACTTTGATTTCTCTGGTGACCCCTTGAGCAACATTGTTGTGTTAATTTCTGCAGCATTCTGTAATTATTGTGGTTGTAAGCCTCCTTCATGCAACCATAAAACTATGGGTATATTTTGGCCTATACTTGAGTTTTAAAAAAGTCTTGTATGTTATAATCAATGGCAAGAAAAGAGGAGGAATTTTCATTTCAGAACCAGTTTCACTAGGTTATTAAATAATTTTCATCAAGAAAACTTTCTTCCACTTTCAGGATTCATGATAAACAAAACTTACAGTAACCAAGAACAACCAGGACAAAAATTAAGTTAGCAGAGTATTTTTCTTATAGTCTCTCAATTTTCCTTTACCTGCTTCTCATCATCCACTTCCAAACTGTATCCTTTTATTTTCTGTTTTTAAATTGCCTATCATGTGTTTCATATCCACAAGATATTTTGATTTTTGTTTCTGTGTTTTGTTTGGGTCTAGAAATTATAAATCTTTGGATATAACCTAGTCAGAATTTAAAGTCTGTAAGTATTTATATTTGAATACGAAAATCTTTGCTTACATATCTTAATGGAATGATTTTTAAAGATGAAGGTATCTTTGAGGATACAAAGTGTTTTTATTGAAAGAATGAGATGGTGTGGTATTGTTAAAAAAATTGGACTGGAAATAGGGAGATTTGGATCTATCCCTGATTAATTATTTATTTCATAGATTCTAAAGTATATATTTGGTCATCTTTTAATATCTATGAAATCAGGATGCACCTGGCTGTCTGTGATATATATGTTTAACTGACTGTTTTTTCTTTATCAGCAGTGCATAAAATAATGGTATATCTTGTAATACATGGTATTTTAGTCATTAAAACATGATGAACATGATGCTTCACAATTCATGCAGTCACACACTCATTCATTCTGCTCTGCAATAAATATTTATCCAGCACCTACTAGGATCCATTGCACTTGGGCTTGGGAACTGAGGAACGTTCCTCGCTTAAGTTTTATAGTAATTTAAAGAGTGAATCTGCCCATCTGTCTTCTCACCGCTGAAACAAGAAGGTTGAAACAGGTGACTTTTGACAAGGAGCTTAACAGTCTATGGTCTTTCACAATGAACTTGTATGAAGGGCTTTTTGAACTTTTTTTTAAAGGAAGTTTGTTTGTTTGCTTGTTTACCACATTGGAAGGGCTTTCCTGGCAGCTCACTGGTAAAAAATTTGCCTGACAATATAGGAGATGTGGGTTTGATCCCTGGGTGGGGAAGATCCCCTGGAGAAAGAAATGACAACCCACTCCGGTATTCTTGCCTGGGAAACTCAATGGACAGAGGATGCTGGAAGGCTGCAGACCTTGGGGTTGCAAAAGAGAGGATATGACAGCAAAGAAACAACAATAACCATATTAGATAGTGGGGAGGGGCATTAGGACAGTAAAATCATGTATCAGGCAGCATAATAGCTGCTTTACATACATTTATTTAACTCTTACACTCCTATTGGGTAGATATCATCCCCATTTTGCAGGTTACAAAGAGATGCTATGAGATTGTGAACTTATTCAAGCTCACACAGCTAGTACATTTTAGAGTTACAATTTCAATCTAGGTCTATAGCATTCCAAACTTCATTAACTTTGACCCAGTTCACCAAATTAAGAGGCTGCCATTCCTGGCTTGCAAGTTTTAGTTGAGTCCCGTTGGAGGTAACATTCAACATGAAGTGTCTTTTTATAATGTTGTAGGACTTGATCCTAGTTTCAGCATACGAAACTGCAAAATGTTTCACAATTTTAATGTTTAAAATAAAGTTTAGAAGAGTTTTTTTTTTTAATTTTAACTTTAGTTTACTTTACAATACTGTATTGGTTTTGCCATACATTGACATGAATTCACCACGAGTGTACATGCGTTCCCAAACATGAATCCCCTCCCACCTCCCACCCCATAACATCTCTCTGGGTCCTCCCCATGTACCAGCCCCAAGCATCCTGCATCCTGCATCAGACATAGACTGGCGATTCGTTTCTTACATGATAGTATACATGTTTCAATGCCATTCTCCCATCTCATCCCACCCTCTCTCTCTCCCCCAGAGTTATAAAAGTCCCAGGTTCATATAATGGTGGGGGTAGCTTTTAATATACTCATTTTCTTACTGATGACAATAATAAATTCTGATACACACACACACACATATATGTATACACAGGCATTGAGAGATCAAAAGTAGGCAGAAAGTGTTAGAGATTTGATCCTTGGTGAAGGAATCACGTTTGTTGAGGTTCACATTTATTGGTTTCCTCCTGAGGGTGTTTACACAGCCACAGATGGACTGTTAAGCTTCTTGAACATGGAAATTAGTGTTTATCATCAAATATGGTGTATTCTCGACCATTATTTTCTTAATTTTTTATGTCCCCTTTTCTCTCTCTTCTGGTACTTCTGTTTATGTATGGGTTTGTGTACTTAATGTGTGCATGTGCGTGTGCTAAGTCACTCAGTCGTGTCCGACTCTTTGTGACCCCATGGACTGTAGCCTGCCAGGCTCCTCTGTCCATGGGATTCTCCAGGCACGAATACTGGAATGGGTTGCCATTTTCTTCTCCAAGGTATCTTCACGACCCAGGAATCAAACCAGCAACTCTTTTATCTCCTGCATTAGCAGCCAGGTGCTTTACCGTTAGTGCCACCTGGGAAGCCTTAATGGTGTACTCCAATTCTGTGTACTTCATGGTGTACTCCAATTCTGTGTACTTCATGGTATACTCCAATTCTGTGTACTTCATGGTATACTATAATTCTGTGAAGTTCTGTTCATTTATCTTCATTCTTTCTTGTTTCTTTTTTTCAGATTGTATAATCTCAATTGATCTACAGACTCACTGATTCTTCTACCAACTCAAATCTACTGTTGAACCCCTCTAGTGAATTTTTCATTTTGATTATTGCACTTTTCAAATTTATAATTCCATTTGTTTTGTTTTGTCTTTCATTCACTTCATTTTAGAACAGTGTAAGATTTACAGAGCAATTGGAAAGACAATGAGTTCCTACACTTTGTTTCCTTTCTTTTTAACACCTGACATTAGTAAGGTGCATTTGTCACTATCAATAAACCAAAGTTGATATGAATCATGTTTTGTTTCTTTGTATGTCTTTTATTTATTTTTTTGCTGAAACTGACACTTTATTTAATATATTGTAACAACTCCAGATATTGATTCTATCCTGGGGCTGGTTATTATTAGTTGGCTGTTTGTTTTTTTGCTTAGTGATTGGTTGAACTACTTCTATGAAGTCCATTTTCCCTACACAGTCCAGGTATGATGTTCTTATTCAGACTTTTTTCTTGCTTCATCTTTTAAATTTCTAGAGGTCACCTTAGGTCAACAGAAGTCATTTTATGGTCAAAGTTTTATGCTTAAGCTCACTCAGCCAGTTGTATTTTCACTCTTTGGATGGCTGTGCCATAGTTCAGGGGGTTCATGCCTATGCCTTTTGTTTATCCATAAGCTCAGAGGGGTTGTCTCTGATCATTTCTGAGAGACTGCAGCCTTGGTCATGCATCCAATCTTCCCGGCTATGAAGGATGAGTGTGATTTATTTTTAAGCCTAGATTTCTAATGTTCCTGGATCAGAGGAGCCTCTTGTTGCTCCTGAGCTAAAGTTGCTCATTGTCAGCGGTTCTCCTGAAGTCTCTTGAACCAGTTAGGCTTCCATCCCTTGCAGATCTCTGTGTGGTTTTGAAAATGCTTTCAAGTCTGTCTGTGTTCTTCTTTGACTGGTCCTATATGGGAACAGCCTAGTGTATGCAGATAGCTTCCAGACCAGAATTGACTGTGATCCCAGGAGAGTTCTTTCTGGCTATTTCTCTTCTAAATTTCTGGCTGCACTGTGATTTTTCTTGTTTTACAGAACAAGAAGTCTCCTTTCAATCACTCTTCACCAAGTTCTCCATTGCCTTAGACATGAAGTTCTCTGCATTGTGTTCCAAATAAAGTCAGTCGCCCCCAGGTGGAGCTTGCCATCTTTACAGTTTATCTCTCCTCCCTGGGCAGGACCTTGGGGTCACAGCACCACAGCTAGGAGTAGGGACTGTAACCATTTTCTCCTGGAGTGGTATCTCTATAGAAACTGGAGAGAGGCATACTAGCTTCTGGTCTTCAAAACTTGTCTAACTGGCATGGACTCTGTGCTACAAGAATCCTGGGATCAGGCATATGGAGCAGGGAGCCACCAGGCCCCAGTAACTGACTGGCATGCTGAATGGAGCATACTCTAAGAGCTAGGGAAGGAAAAAGAATGCAGTTCTCTAGGCTATGCCAACCCAGAATATAATTTCTACAATACAGAGCTGGGAAGTGGGAGGAAGGGATAAGAAACACTGGTGCCCTGGTCCTCTGAGGGTCAGAGACCCATTCTCCAGAGGTTTTCCTAGCCCAGGGATTGAACCCAGGGCTCCTGCATTGCAGGCAGGTTCTCTGCCTCCTTAGCCACCCGGTAAGCCGATGTTTAGTTCTTAGTGAGGCAATTTTGTTATAGTCCACGCAGCTGGAAAGATTTTTTTAAATATAGAGTATTATTTCTAAAATCATTTAAATATATAACTTTTCTATTCAGAAATATAATAATAAATTGTATTAAAAAGAAATTACAGATAGATTTTATCAATATTATGTCATTTGAAAACCCAAGCAACAGTTTATCATTTTGTTCCATTTCAACAAATGGATTTGAAGAGTGGTTCTAAGAGGCCATGTTCCATGATTGGGCTGTTTTACCACTGCCCTTGAGAACACCTTGAGACCACAACTTTCAGATCTACCTAATCCCTAGAATTATTTGTGGGGTACAAGTTTATTTCTCTGTTGTTATAAGGTTTCTAGAAGCCTCACTAGAGGTGAAGATGTGCAGGGTTGTGTAAAAATGATCCTAGTCTAAGAAAAGATTGAGATAACATGTGTGTAATTTATTGTAAATTGCTTATTTTGTAGGCATTTCTATTCAGGAAAAATGAAGAAGAGAATCACTACAAATTTTCACGCAAAAATGTGCCTGAAAGTTCCAAATGCTC
Organism: Redunca redunca; assembly: GCA_006410935.1. Classification (NCBI taxonomy): domain Eukaryota; kingdom Metazoa; phylum Chordata; class Mammalia; order Artiodactyla; family Bovidae; genus Redunca; species Redunca redunca. The sequence continues at coordinate 1,100,585 of SJYQ01000220.1, read as the reverse complement.
CTGTCTAAATGATCTAAATGATGATGCTAACATGGTATTGAACTTGGATATCTGTAAATTGCTTTGGTTACCTAACACTTTGAGTGAGGAGATACCACCTGAGAAGAATTAACTGAGGAGGGGATCCTAGAGATACCTAACAGCTGCTCCTTCCAAGACCGGGAAACGACATCATTAAGGATGATAAATGACAAAGTTGAAGGACAAGAGGTGAAATTGGCAGGTTATCCTGGAATATGGTAATGAAATGTTGTAATAGCACTTGGATTGGCTTCAGTAATTCCTCGTGCAGAAATGTCTGACGCATCTGGTGTCAAATTATTGAGTTCCATCTCCAAGAAGAGGTGATATTGGAAATTTCCCTGACTATTGGCAGGGTACTTAAGATGAGCCAGTAAATAAACTTATGAAAATTTTCCCAATACCACCATTATTTGGGATCTTTCTAAAACCTTTAATACAAGCTCTATTTTTCTACAAACAAACTTCTGTCCTAGACTCCCTATACTAGTAATTGAATTTTTCTTCCATTATTCCAGTCTACTGAGCTCTGTTGAAAGCCTGCCTTTATGATCTAATAGATAACTCCTTATTTCAGCTTTATGTCATTTCAAGATATGATCAGAATGTCATTAGGCACACTGTGACCCAGTTTCCTTATCTATAAAATGGGGATTATAATAATATCTAATCCAAAGGGATTCTTCTGAGTCTTGAGTAAATTAATGCATGAAGAGTTTATAGTAAACTCTCAACATTTCAGGGCTTCCCTGTGGCTCAAACAGTAAAGAATCTACCCGCAATGCAGGAGACCTGGGTTCAGTCCCTGGTTTGGGAAGATCCCCTGGAGAAGGAAATGGCAACCCACTCCAGTATTCTTGCTGGGTGAATTTCATGAACAAGAAGAGCCTGGTGGTCTACAGTCCATGGGGTCACAAAGAAACCTGGCAGACTACAGTCCGTGGGGTCACAAAGAAGCCTGGCAGACTGTAGTCCATGGGGTCACAAAGAGTCAGACCCGACTGACTAAATTTCACTTTTTCTCAACATATAAAATATTATTATTGTTTAATAAAAAATTTAAGATAATAAAAAAACTAAAAAAAAAAAGATCAAGCTCACACACCACTCCACGTGCTACTACAAATCTCTTTCCAGGAAATACTAATCTAATAACCAAAATTATTTGAGCTTGCTTGTTTTGCCAGTGACAAATCCATTTAGTTGGACCAGCCCACAGTTCATCTCCTTTTTCTCAAGAATAAATTGAGTTCTTGTCACATGTGTTGCTCAAATAAAGAGCACATGTCGTCTTCTGATATAAGTAAATAACTCCAGTCCAAACACAAGACAAATTTCCATTGTATATGACTTCTCCTCTGTGAATGCCTGACATGCTAGAGACCATCACTGTCTTTCATACATGTTTTGATACTCTTCATGAATTGATTCTTTCCTTCTTTTGGTTTAATGAGTACTTTCTATGAGCTGGGTAATGTCCTGTATATTAGAGTTAAAGAAATAGATGCAAGTTATCATTTTGGTTTCTTACAGCCTAAGGAAATATAGGTTATCATCAAAATTTTATGGGGAAATTGTGACAGGGAAATGAATGGACCAAAGGTGGGTTTTATACAGTATCTCTTTAGAGTTGTGACACTTGAGCTAAGTCTTGAAGATGAAGGAAGGTGAGGTCACATTCTAAGAAGAATTGTTTATGAAAGGTGTAGAAGAGGCAGCTGTTGTGATGGGGGGAATAAGGTGACCTGTAGGGTTATAGGTAAATGGTAGGAAATGATGTTGGAGAAGCAGGCATGACTGATGGATATAAATTAATGAGAGAAAAATACCACATAGTACACGATTTAGTGACGGATTAATTGATGTTAAAAAAGTTACATGCAAGAGACAGCTCAGGGATGAGGAAAGGTTATATAAGAGGCTGGTTGGGATATGACTGTACTCCAAGAACTCTGACTCTCAACCTCTAAAGATGCCCCCTCCCTGGAGAAAGGTCATAAGGAGACTACCGTGGTCCAACATCAGTGCCAGTCACAAGGACCATGGCAGCCCCAGGGGTCTAAAGCTCTCACCCAACGCCCTCGCAGGCAGCGGAACAATGAATTTCCTGTCCTTCCAGGAAGCCCTTAGTGAAGACAGTCTGGTGTGAAGATAGCTCACTCCTTTTTCTGCAAAGGAAAAGACTAGAGGTAGCTTCCATTTTTGAAATGACTTTCTTGTACATGTGAGTTCTATTGTTCTCCACACAATGGGAAAGAGGAAAAACTTGTCCAAAAAATAACCAGCACTAGAGTTGTTATCCAGTTTCAACCGATTCTTCATGTCTCTGTTCTGGCTCACAAAAATTGCTGTTTGAACCTCAGTCTTTTGAAGCTATTCAGAATAATGGAAATAAAATTTTTGTGCTGTCCATAAACATTTTAGCTCAATAAATTCCCTAGGGCCAAACCATTATAAGATATGACATTTTCCTTGAGTTGGCACCTAAGACTTCAATGAGTACCAATATAAGGGTCAAATATTGTCACCAGTCACTATGACCAGTTCTTGCTGACTTAATCCCAAACTGATTAAAGAACCCCAGAAAGTGTCTTACTTCGTCAGATTGTTGTTGTCACAAAAATCTTAATGGTCCTTTCAAATGAAAATGTACCTTGAAGGCCTAGTAACTGACCTATTTGATTCCAACATAGATCATAATAATTTGACAGTGTCACTTATTTTAGAGTCTGATTGCCTTCTTTGCCTCCGGGTGCTAGAGAAAAAGGGATTTTGTGACTGAAAGGGTTAAGTGGATTTTATTATAATGTGCTCCTATTTCACTCCCTCCCTCCAGCTCCTTCACAAAATGTTAATCTAATTGTGATACTATCACTTTGATGACAATATGACAAAACAGACAAATTTGATTTTATTCTCCACAGAGCAAAGCATATGCTGCTTGGGAGGCTTTGACAGAGAGAAGGACATAAAACAAATGGAGTTCATGAATATACAATTTTTATTGTACACAGTAGTGACATCCAAACTTCAGAGACTAGGTGGGTGAGACTGAGGCCTTCCTATTGAGATTAATGGGTACGTAAAAAGGTGCCAATGGAGAGTACTACAGTTTATGTTAAAAATGTCGATGTGGATAAGAATAATTTTCTTCTCAAGATGAATGATACACTTAATGGTTGTGAGACATTCGTGCCCAGTAGCAGTTCCTCCAAAGTAATTTTTTGTTGTTATTGTAAATTATATAATCTTAACTTCAATTATAGTCCTTTTTAGGTAAAGGTCAACTTAGTGCTGGGGATGGTTATAAAGCAAAAAGGAAATTGGTATATGGATTCCCTTGTTGATAGCTTATGAGTGATTTCAAGTGATATGATTTTTTTAGTAACTCTATTTCTTGTTTAATGTAATATAGCGAGTAGAGACAGCACACATTAACAAAACACAAATTAGATTTCTCTAAGTAAACATGTATCTTCTAAAGGAGTAGGGCTGTTGGAGAAAGGACAGTTTGAAGGTTAAAGACACCAGCCAAACAGGGGAGGCTTATTTTCAAGAAAAGCAGAAGAAGGAGAAGTATGGTGAAATTCTCATTGTTGGGCTGATATCTCTATTTTTTAAATTTGGTTTACTGAAACATGAAATCCAACATGGTTCCTGATCTTTGCTTTAAAAATCTTACTAGGGTGTTAAATGAGATTCAATGATTCAATGATTCATTCAGGATGAAAATGATTGTTTGAATACCCTGACTGCAAAGCAGTAGTTTGAATCTTAGGATCATAAGTTCAGAGTGATCAATACAGATCAACATCGAATCTCAAAGTTTATTCTTTATAGAGAAGAAAAATGCCCAGATCATAATAGGAAATGCAAAAGCAGTCTGTCAAACTTCAAAGATCTTTTTTTAAGACTATAATACATTTCTTAAAATTAAAGGCCTAAAAAAAAAGTACTTGGAATTAACAGAAGGAATTGTGTCTCAGAAAGTACAAATATTTATGGTTCAACTATATGATTTCCTCTCACTTGAGCTTCTATACGATTTTGATCAATAGGAAAACTTTCACAGAAAATAATGTTACATGGAAAAGTTTAGATGAACTTTGACCCTGAAGGTCTTTTAAGATCCTGTAGTATAACAATACATATTTACATGCTCAGTTGTGAAGGACTCTCTGTGACCCCATGTACTATAGCCCACCAGGTTCCTTGGTTCATGGGATTCCCAGGCAAGAACACTGGAGTAGGTAGCCATTTCCTTCTCCAGGGGATCTTCTCGGCCCAGGGATTGAACCCACGTCTCCTACATTGGCAGGCAGATTCTTTACCACTGAGCCACTAGGGAAGTCCTGTAGTATAACCATGGTTTCCCCTTTAATAGACATACCCTATTGGCCAGACTAACATCTTTTTGGGAAAATGCCTCCCCTTGAACCAAGTAGGGCTGATTCTACTCCCAGGTTCTGAAAGTGTCCCATCCATGCTCTCCTGAAATATTCTACTGGCATTCTCAAGAAAGAAGCACTCTTTATTTCTTCACTACCCATCAGTCTGAATGTAGCTAGTGGGGTTCTATATCACCATGTGAGGAATCTGCCTGAGAGTAACCCCAGCATAGGAGAGAGCAAATCCAGAGGAAGAAAATATATTTGCAGGTGCATATGTCCTAGACTCAGCCATAGCCCCCTCCCTCGAACATCCTCATGGCAAGAGCTGTCACATTTACTTCTTGGTTAAGCAAGATGGACCATTTTTGCTAACTCTCCTGCACTAGCCCTAATGTCTAAATGCCTACCTAGGATAGAAATGAGCAGAGCAGAGTCTGTGAATAACTTTGTCACTAACATGTCCTGTCCTTTGTAGAAAATTAATATATCATTGCCGTCTAGTTCTTTTCACAAACAATTCTTTTATTATTTCTCCTGTGAACCCAGTATTGTGAAAGCTTGTGTCTACTGAACCAGCCTATAATAACTGGGTCATTTTTCTATTTTCAGATAATTGAGTATGCTCACATTTGGTGGACAGTTTAGGTTAGTGGAGATCCTAGTTTTAGTATTGCAAATTCCAGACAAAAGAAAAGTTGATGTCTTTATTGACCTGTGTTGGCAAAATGAAACAGGTTCTTAATGTGATTTGCATTAGGATTTAAAAAATAATGAAAATATTTCATGTTCCCTCTTTACTGTCTTCAAGGACACTTTTAGAAAACATAGCCTTGGACTGCATCACTTAACGGATTTGATTACATTTTCAAAATCTTCAGGTTAGAACATGGAGTTCAGCTGTGTGGTTGGATTATTTTATGTACAAATAAAATATAGAAAGGCAATTATAAATGCAGTTTTATTTAAATTTGAGTCAAGTTCCATTTAAAAAATACTTTTAGTGTTATGTAAAACCTGCCTTGGGGCTTTTCTAGGCCACTTAGAGGCAAGCTGTTTAGACTCATGACGGAGAGGGTAAAGTCTGGACCCAGGCTGGATTTACATCTTGACCCTTGGCTCAGCACATAAAGAATCTGCCTGCCACACAGGAGACCTGGGTTTGATCCCTGGGTCAGGAAAATCCCCTGGAGAAGGGAATGACAACCCACTCCAATATTCTTGCCTGGAAAATCCCATGGACAGAGAAGCCTGGAGGGCTACAGTCCATGGGGCTGCAAAGAGTTGGACACGACTGAACAACTAACACAGAACCCCCAGAACTGATAAATGCCCTTCTCCAGATCAGAATTATTTGCTTATTGTGTGTGTGTGTGTTATAAATGTGGTGCCATTGTTTGTTCTCCCCAACCCCCCTTCCATATTTTTACTTTGTCACATCTTTAAAGTGCATGAATTAAGGTAAAAATTAGAGAAAAGCATATCCACTTATTCAAATATTATTTAAGAATATAGAATTTTTCTAAAACTTTTTCCTTTAAAGAACTTTTTTTTTTTGCCTTGCTATATGGCATGTGGATCTTTTCTGACCAGGGCTGGAACTCTGGTCCCCTGCAGTGGAAGCATGGAGTCTTAATCACTGGACAACCAGGGAAGTCCAAAACTAAGTTTTTACACAATTTTAAAAGTTTACTTTCCAGCTCCAGTTTCTGTATAATATTGGCAATTTCCCCTGTTTTGTCTAACGTATCTCCACCTACAGTCAGTATTTGACCTCCTACTTCCCAACCACTGTGTGCCTCCTCCACCCTCCTCACTGGCAACCATTCATTTGTTCTATTGCATGTATCTGTGAGTCTTTCTTTTTGTTGTCGTTGTTATATTTACTGGTTTGTTATACTTTTTTTAGATTCCACACAAGGCCTTGGGATGTTATCAAGTTCTTCAGAGCTTCTTCAGGTCTTCAGATGATAAGTTTTAGAACTTATCATCACTTGGGATGGTTTTTAAGCAGTCATGAAACTAGGACTCTGCTTCTGGAAATTCTGACTTAATTCCTCTGGGATGCAGCCAGGGACTGATATTTTTTAGAGCTTCTAAATGAAAAAAATCTAGACTGAGAACTACTAGAGCATGACGTTAATTGCCAGAGGGACAAACCCCCTTCAGAACAGTTTTCAGACCTGGAGGAAATGGGGTTCTCAACCGATTTTCAAAGTATGACTCAGGCAAGGGGGGAGTATATGAAACTGAGTTAAGTGGAATTAGGGACATCACAAGAGCAGGATTTGGAATAGAAAATGATACAAGTGGAAGAATAAACTTTAAAATAGTTGGAGACATCTGATTAGGAGAGGAAGAACAGATGTATTTATGGGGAGGGTAAGACAAACGGTACAGCCGTATCAGAGGTAGAAAATGAATTGAGATGAGATTGAAAAAGTAGGCAGAGTTAGGGCACGTGAAAGTCTGTCAGCCACGTTACGTGTTTGATGTGCTTCATCAAAATACAGAGTGCCATGGACGACGGAGAAAATTATAACTGCCCTTTCTGCCAGGTAACCTCCAGTCCCCTTACATAGATTTAATATGCTCCTCAGCCCTTACCACCATCTTATCTACAATAAGTTTTATAAGTTGAGTCATAAAATAGCTGACATTAGTCCACTTTTTAACTTAAAAATAGAAATTTTGTGTAACAAAATCTAATGCTTGTTTAGTTTTATTTCTCTCCTATTGAAATATAAGTTCCCCAA
>SJYQ01000220.1:1033995-1088704 GCA_006410935.1 Redunca redunca | reverse complement strand
TTGCTTATATTTTCCTTTGTTGTGCAGAAGCTTTTAATTTTGATTAGATCCTGGTACTGGCACAAAGAGAAATATAGATCAATGGAACAAAATAGAAAGCCCAGAGATAAATCCACACACCTATGGACACCTTATCTTTGATAAAGGAGGCAAAAATATACAATGGAGTAAAGACAATCTCTTTAACAAGTGGTGCTGGGAAAATTGGTCAACAACTTGTAAAAGAATGAAACTAGATCACTTTCTAACACCACACACAAAAATAAACTCAAAATGGATTAAAGATCTAAATGTAAGACCAGAAACTATAAAACTCCTAGAGGAGAACATAGGCAAAACACTCTCCAACATAAATCACAGCAGGATCCTCTATGATCCACCCCCCAGAATTCTGGAAATTAAAGCAAAAAGAAAATTTTTTTTCTGTGTTAGACATTTTATGTAATATGCTATATTGATTCTGTGTTATGTTAGCTTCTCGTAATTTGTGTCCAGATTTCTTTTGGAAGACAAATTGCTGGCAATTTTTGATGAACCTATCTATCTTGGTTTTATTTTTTTATTACGGTAAATTTCTTTGGTTTTTGACTTTAACCCTTGGGTGTGCCAATGTCCTCATTCCTAAAATGTGGCTCTTGGTGGGCTTCCACCAAATGCATGAGAAACTTGTTAAGTGTCCCTTCTCTGGCTAACCTGGACTTCAGGTGTCTCCTGGCATTGTACAACCCTGAAATCTCCATTTGGCTCTCACCCCTACAGCTGTCACTCTTTTAGGTATTACAGAGTTTTCCACATTCATATACAACTTGGCCTGGGCCTAAGGGCTCAGGGTGAGCTCCCAGGGCAGACTTTTAGTGACCTTTACCCAACCTTTGCACAATTGCCTTTTTCTTTTTCTTTCTGAAGCAGTATTTTTTTTTTTTAATTGTGATAAAACACGCTTAAGAGTTCAGTGGCATTAAGTATATTCCAATGAGCACAACTCCATTTACTCAGGTACCTTGTCCTACAAATGCCAGCCACTTCAACACCCTCAAGCTGTTATTTCTCTCTCAGTTCAGTGTGACTACTGTGCTGTTTGAGCCCTGCCTTCTGCACTAGGAAAGTGTCCACATTTAGAGACCTGCATCCTTTCAGAAGCTTGCTTCATCACTTTCCCTTCTCTCTAGTGCTGTCTACTATTTAGTACCTGAAAAGAGTTGCATATACATATGCAGCTTTATGCTCACTTTACATAAGTTAGCAGGACAGGCATGATCCAAAATAGAAACTGTTTTTTTATTATAGCCACTTTTCTATACCAACAATAAGCATTACATTTCAATTTTTATCATATAGCCAACTAATTGGTCTACCAATATTTACTCTGATCCCTATCCATTTTGCTGCTCACTGAAAAGTCAAAGTGATGTTTGTCAAATGGACCTGATTCTGCCATCCCTTTGCTTAAAACCTTCAATGCTAGAGAGAACAAGATGGCAGAGGAGTAGGTGGATGTGGAGTATATCTCTCTCCATGGATGCATCAGGAATACACCTTCAGACACAGAAGTGCATGCAGAACACCAGCTGAGAGCAGACAGGAGTACCTGACTAGCAGAAAAGAATATATAGACCCATGCAAAACTCGGTAGGATGAACTAGGGGGAAAAACAGGAGTGTTAGTAGGACTGGACCTGCCCTCAGCAGTGGGGGAACTGAAACAGGGGTCTGATCCCCACATCAGGGCAATTGTCTGAGTCAGAGGAGAAATACTTAAGGCTGAGAGTGAGACAGCTGATATTGGCAGCCTAAATGGAATGAGGATCAGTCCTTGCCACAGCCATACATACCCCAGACAGGGACAGTTTCTGTGAAAGGCTCAGCAGCTGGGAGCTGCAGTTTAGAGATTGTGGAGCAACCCCAGGGCAGGGCTGCTGTTGACTGTGGAGAGACGGATCGAGGGGATGTGAGGGAGGAGATTGTGGTGGGAAATGCCTGTGGAGGGAAGCCAGGCAGCCATAGAAGCAAGGTGATACTGCTGAGTCATGCACAGGGGGTGGAGCCATCACCATAGCCTCTCTCCCCACATGCCAGTGATGACAGCTGAACAATAGAGAGGCTGGCCCATCAAACGCCTGACTCACTGAACTACAGAGTAGAGCCCCTCACAGGGTGCCCTTTTAAGTGCCTGATGCACCAAACTACTGAGTAGGACCCCACCTAGGATGCCCCTTTAAGTGCCTGATGCACTGGTCTACAGAGTAGGACCCCAGCCAGGGGGGTCCCCTCTATGTGCCTAAATGGGTGGAGCTATGGAGAAAGACTGGCCAAAGAGGCCTTCTGATCGCCAGTTACAAGAGGCTCAAAAAAAGACTCGGATAGGGCCATAACTCCTGCAGAGGAGGCAGCTCCTGTCCCTGCATACTTGGCGCCAACAGGGTCCCCACAAGCAGGGTCACTTCAGTCGTGTCCAACTATTTGTGACCCTGTGAACTGTGGCCTGCCAGGCTTCTCTGTCAGGGGGGTTTCTCTAGGCAAGAATACTGGAGCATATTGGCCAATACTGGTTCTCATACCCTTCTAGAGCACTATATTTCCTGCTGCCCTAGCCACCAACTCCCCTGAGTACCTGGTGCTGCCAGAACCCCTCGCACCAAAGCAACTGCATCACCTCCACACCTGGCCCTCACGGGGCCAGACCCAAGACCTCAAAGGAAGCCTCAGGAGCAAACCCCAGTGGATGACCCACATGCAGAGGTGGAAATAAAACCACAGTAGAAACCCAGGGGCAGTGTGGCTGAGGAAGAAGACCCAAAACCTTCCCACCGGCTGTACAGCTGCAGATTAAAACTGCATGATCAACTAGGCAGACTGTGTCTATGGAATATATAAAAGGACTTTGGGAGCTCCCACAAAAGAAAACACACTAGTTCTGACAGCTGTGGATGTTGGAGGCAAGAACACACCAGAGTAGGACCAGATTAGAATCTGAGCTGCCCCCACAGCAGGTCCAGAGACCAGCACAGTGTTGGAGGGCATCCTAAGGAGGTGAGGAGGACTGTGACTCCCAGGGACGGAAAGGACTGACAGCAGTGATGCAAGAACATTTGTTATTCTTATGTTTTGACTTGTTTTGTAGATTCTTTTGGATTTTTTTTCTTTTTTTCTCCCCTCCCACCTCTGTTGTAGCTGTCAATTTTATTGGCACTATGAAATCTAATTAAGCTTTTGGCTTTTATTTTCCTCAGTCACATTTTTTATTATTGTTATAAACCTCTGCCTCTACATTGGACTTTTGCAGTTCTGTGGCCTTTTCTTTTTTTTTTCTTTCTTCTTCCATTTTTTTCTTTTCTCTTTTATTTTAATTTTTTAAATTTATTATACTTTTTAACATTTATTCCTTTGCCTTTCTTACTGTTCTTTTCCCCTTGCAGTTATCTTTAATGTATATGAATCTTCTTCCTCTACCTCTATTAAACTTTGCATATCTATTCCTTCTTTCTTTTCTTTCTCTCCTTTCCCCTGAACATATTTGTAAGGTTTTTTTTTCATTGCTTTTTTCCCAACTTGGCACCTGGCTTTAGTTTGGTTTTCCAGTTTGTGCTTTATTTAGTTTTGTTCTTAACTGGTAAATATAATTTTTTGTTTCCTTTGTTTGCCAGATCAATCTACTGTACTTTATTTTTGTTGGACTGGTTTGATTTTAATTATGGATATATATGTATATGTGTATATTCCATTATTTTAATTATTATATGCCTGATTTTGTAACTGCCATTTGTCTGGGGATCATCTTTGGTTTCTCATTTTTAGGTATTTGTTTTAATATTAATGCCATAACAAACCACTTGTGGAATTTCCATTCCTGACCAGAGATCAAGCCCTGAGCCTTTGGAGTGGAAGCACTGACTTCAATACCCTAGACTACCAGAAAACTAACCTTAGGGAGTATCAAATAGCGAGAACTCACACAAAGAAAATCACTTGAATACAAGATCCAGCATCACCCAACCACCAGCAGCACCCTGGGCAGGACACCTCATCTAAACAACAAACAAAGCAAAAATACAAACCCAATTATCAGCAGACATGATTACCACCTCACTCAGTCTTGCCTTCAGAGGAAAGACAAACAAAAAACTCAGCACAAATCTCACCCTGTATGAAGCTTACACAAACAACTGGACAAATCTTAAGAGAGCAGAAACCAAAAGGAAGAAAGAATTCAACCTTGAAGCCTGTGAAAAGGAGATCTCAAACACAATAAGTTAAAAAAGAAAATAATGAAAAAGCAGAGAAATAATACAGAAATGAAGGAACAAACTAGAAACACAGAAGTCCAAATAAATGAAGAGGAAATAGGCAAACTACCTGAAAAAGAATTCAGAATAATGATAGTAACAATGATCAAAAACCTTGAATACAAAATGGAGAAAATGCAAGAATCAATTAACAAAGACCTAGAAGAATGAAAGAATAAACATACAAACAACACAATTATGGAAATTAAAAATACTCTAGAAGAAATCAGTAGCAGAATATCTGAAGCAGAAGAATGAATCAGTGAGCTGGAAGATAAAATGATGGAAATAACTTCTGAAGAGCAGAATAAAGTAAAATGAATGAGAAGAACTGAGGATAGTCTCAGAGACCTCTGGGATAATATCAAACACACCAAGATTCAAATTATAGGAGTCCCAGAAGAAGAAGTGAAAAAGAAAGGGTATGAGAAAATTTTTAAAGAGATTATAGTTGAAAATTTCCCCCAAATGGTAAAGGAAATAGTCAATCAAGTTCAAGACACATACTAATCAAACTAACAAATACTAAACACGAAGAAAGAACATTAAAAGCAGCAAGGGAGAAGCAACAAGTAACATACAAGGGAAAGCTCAGACATTTAACAGCTGATCTTTCAGCAGAAACTCTGCAGGCCAGAAGGGAATGGCAGGATATATTTANCGAAGAAAGAACATTAAAAGCAGCAAGGGAGAAGCAACAAGTAACATACAAGGGAAAGCTCAGACATTTAACAGCTGATCTTTCAGCAGAAACTCTGCAGGCCAGAAGGGAATGGCAGGATATATTTAAAGTACTGAAAGGGAAAAAAAAACCTAAAACCAAGATTACTGAAACTGGCAACGATCTCATTCAAAATTGATGGAGAAATAAAAAGCTTTTCAAGGAAGTAAAAATTAAGAGAATTCAGTACCACCAAACCAGCTTTACAACAAATGTTAAAGGAACTTATATAGTCAAGAAATACAAGAGAAGAAAAATATCTACAAAATCAACCCCAAACAATTAAGAGAATGGCAATAGGAACATATATATCAATAATCACTTTAAATGTATATGGATTAAATGCTCCAACCATAAGGCACAGACTGGCTGAATAGGTACAAAAACAAGACCCACATATATGCTGTCTCCAAGAAATCCACTTCAGACCTAAAGACACATACAGACTGAAAGTGAGAGGATGGAGAAATATATTCCATGCAAATGGGAAGCAAAAGAAAGCTGGAGTAGCAATCTTCACATCAGACAACATAGACCTTAAAATAAAGTACATTACAAGAGATAAGGAAGGACACTACATAATGATCAAGGAATCAATCCAAGAGGAAAATAAAACAATTGTAAATATCTATGCACTCAACCTAGGAACACCTCAACACATAAGACAAACACTAACAGACATAAAAGGAGAAACTGGCAGTAGCACAGTAATAGTAGGAGACTTTAACACCCCACTCACGCTAATGGAAAAATCATCAAAACAGAAAATTAATAAGGAAACACAAGTCTTAAATGATACTTTAGATGAGCTGGATCTCATTGATATCTTCAGAACATTCCATCCAAATGCAGAAAAATACACTTTCTTCTCAAGTGCACATGGAACATTCTCCAGGATAGACCATATCTTGCATCACAAATGAAATCTCAGTAAATTTAAGAAAATTGAAATCATATCAAACATCTTTTCTGACCACAAATGCTATGAGACTAGATATCAATTACAAGAAAAAAAAAACTGTAAAAAACACAAACACATGCAGATTAAACAATACATTCTTAAATAACCAACCAGTTACTGGAGAAATCAAAAGGGAATCAATAAAAATTCTAGAAACAAATAACAATGAAAACATGACAACTTAACGCCTATGGGATACAGCAAAAGTAGTTCTAAGAGGGAAGTTTATAGCAATGCAATCCTACCTCAAGAAACAAGAAAAACACTGAATAGACAATGTAACTTTACACCTAAAACTACTAGAAAAAGAAGAACAAAAAAGCCCCAAATTAGTAGAAGGAAAGACATCATAAAGATCTGAGCAGAAATAAATGAAAAAGAAATGAAAGAAGCAATAGTAAAGATTAATAAAACTAAAAGCTGGTTCTTTGAGAAGATAAACAAAATTGACAAACATTTAGCCAGACTCATCAAGAAAAAAAGAGAGAAGAATCAAATCAACAAAATTAGGAATGAAAAAGGAGAGGTTGCAACAGACAATGCAGAAATACAAAGGATTATAAGAGACTATTATGAACAACTATATGGCAGTAAAATGGATAATCTGGAAGAAATGGACAGATTCTTAGAAAGGTTCAATCTTCCAAGACTGAACCAGGAAGAAATAGAAATTATAAACAACCCAATTACAAGCACTGAAATTGAAGCTGTGATCAAAAATCTCCCAAAACACAAAAGCCCAGGACCAGATGGCTTCATATGAGAGTTCTATAAAACATTTAGAGAAGAGCTAATGCCTATCCTTCTAAATCTGTTTCAAAAAATTGCAGAGGAAGAAATACTTCCAAACTCATTCTACGTGGCCACTGTCACCCTGATCCCCAAAACCAAACAAAGACAATATAAAAAAAGAAAACTACAGGCCAATATCACTGATAAACATGGATGCAAAAATCCTCAACAAAACTTTAGCAAACAGAATTCAGCAACACGTCAGAAAGCTCATATACCACGATCAAGTTGGGTTTATTCCAGGGATGCAAGGATTCTTCAATATACAAAAATCAATCAATGTGATATACTATATTAACAAATTGAAAGATAAAAATCATATGATCATCGCAAAAGATGCAGGAAAAGCCTTTGATGAAATTCAGCACACATTTATGATTAAAACTCTTCAAAAATGAGCATAGAAGGAACCTACCTCAACATAGTAAAGGTCACATAAGATAAGCCTACAGCAAACATTGTTCTCAATGGTGAAAAACTGAAAACATTCCCCCTAAGATCAGGAAGAAGACAAGGGTGTCCACTTTCACCACTATTATTCAACATCGTTCTGGAAGTCCTAGATACAGCAATCAGAGAAGAAAAAGAAATAAAAGGAATCCAGATCAGAAAAGAAGAAGTAGAGCTCTCACTTTTTGCAGATGACCTGATACTGTACATAGAATTCCCTAAAGATAGTAATAGAAAATTACTAGAGCTAATCAGTGAATTTAGTAAAGTTGCAGGACACAAAATTAATACACAGAAATCATTTGGATTTCTATATACTAATGATGAAAAATCAGAAAGAGATATTAAAGAATCAATCCTATTCACCATTGCAGCAAAAAGAATTAAATGTCTAGGAATAAACCTAAGGAGACAAAAGAACTGTACACAGAAAATTATAAGACACTAACAAAAGAAATCAAAGATGACATAAATAGATGGAAAGATATTCCATGTTCTTTGGTATGAAGAATCAATATTGTGAAAATAACTATACTACCAAATGCAATCTAAAGATTCAGTGTGATCCCTACCAAATTACCAATGGCATTTTTCACAGAACTAAAACAAAAAATTTCACAGTTCATGTGGAAACACAAAGACCCTGAATAGCCAAAGCAGTCTTGAGAAAGAAGAATGGAGCTGGAGGACTCAACCTTCCTGACTTCAGATTATACTACAAAGCTACAGTCATCAAGACAGTATGGTACTGGCACAAAAACAGAAATATTGACCAATGGAGCAAGATAGAAAGCCCAGAATTAAACCCATGCACTTATGGGTACTTTGTTTTTGACAAAAGAGGCAAGAATACACAATGGGGCAAAGATAGCCTCTTCAATAAATGGTGTGGGGAAAACTGGACAACTACATGTAAAAGAATGAAATTAGAACACTTCCTAAAACCATACACAAAGACAAACTCAAAATGATGGAAAGACCTAAATGTAAGATCAGAACCCATAGAACTCTTAGAGGAAAACATAGGCAGAACACTCGATGACATAAATCAAAGCAAGATCCTCTATGACCCGCCTCCTAGAGCAATGGAAATAAAAACAAAAGTAAACAAGTGGGACCTGATTAAATTTAATATCTTTTGCACAGCAAAGGAAACTATAAGCAAGGTGAAAAGACAACCCTCAGAATGGGAGAAAATAATAGCAAGTGAAACAACTGACAAAGGATTAATTTCCAAAATATACAAGCAGCTCATAAAACTCAATACCAGAAAAACAAACAACCCAATCAAAAAGTTGGGAAAAGACCTGAACAGACATTTCTTCAAAGAAAACATACAGATGGCTAACAAACACATGAAAAGATGCTCAACATTGCTCATGATTAGAGAAATGCAAATCAAAACTACAATGAGATATCACCTCACACTGGTTAGAATGACCATTATCAAAAAGTCTAAAAACATAAATACTGGAGAGGATGCAGAGAAAAGGGAACGCTCTTGCACTGTTGGGAATGCAAACTGATACAGCCACTATGGAAGATGGTATGAAGATTCCTTGAAAAATTAGGAATAAAACCACCATATGACCCAGCAATCCCACTTCTAGGCATATACCCTGAGGAAAGCAAAATTGAAAAAGACACATGTATGACATTATTCACTGCAGGGCTATTTACAATAGCTAGAAAATGGAAGCAACCTAGATGTCCATCAACAGATGAATGGATAAAAAAGTTGTGGTACACATAGAAAATAGAATATTACTCAGCCATAAAAAGGAATACATTTGAGTCAGCTCTAATGAGGTGGATGAACCTAGAACCTTTTATACAGAGTGAAAAGTCAGGAAGAAAAAGATAAATATGGTATTCTAACGCATATATACAGAATCTAGACACAACTGAGCAATTGAATTGAACTGTCCAAATTCATTTCTCAGAAACTTCTTAAGAAAAGATCACCCTTGATATCACTCTAGTCCAGGTTTATCAGATCTGCATATCCAAGGCTTTTGCATATTGTATTTCTCCTTCCCTGGTGGCTCAGATGAAAGGTTTTCAATTACATTTGCCTGAACAAAGTATTTTCTGTATGGTGAGTCCAGATAATAATTTTGAGATATTAATCTATGTTTTTCTCTCTAGACTCCTCCCTTCTCTTTATTTTTTAATAATTATTTATTGGGCTTCCCTGGTGGCTCAAATGGTAAAGAATCTGCTTGCACTGAAGGAAACCTGGGGTTGATCCCTGGGTCAGAAAGATCCCCTGGAGAAGGAAATGGCAACCCACTCCAGTATTCTTGCTGGCAGAATCCCCATGGACAGAGGAGCCTGGCAGGCTACAGTCCATGGAGTCTCAAAAAGTCAGACGCACCTGAGCAACTAAGCACATTTCTTCTCCCTTAGTCACTCAGTCAGTTCAGTCACTCAGTCGTGTCTGACTCTTTGCGATCCCATGAATCACGGCAC
The DNA here is from genome assembly GCA_006410935.1 of Redunca redunca. Taxonomy (NCBI): domain Eukaryota; kingdom Metazoa; phylum Chordata; class Mammalia; order Artiodactyla; family Bovidae; genus Redunca; species Redunca redunca. The sequence goes on along the minus strand of SJYQ01000220.1, from coordinate 1,079,026 downwards.
AGCGGGCCTCCCTGTCCATCACCAACTCCCGGAGTTCACTCAGACTCATGTCCATGGAGTCGGTGATGTCATCCAGCCATCTCATCCTCTGTTGTCCCCTTCTCCTCCTGCCCTCAATCCCTCCCAGCATCAGAGTCTTTTCCAATGAGTCAACTCTTTGCATGAGGTGACCAAAGTACTGGAGTTTCAGCTTTAGCATCATTCCTTCCAAAAAACACCCAGGACTGATCTCCTTCAGAATGGACTGGTTGGATCTCCTTGCAGTCCAAGGGACTCTGAAGAGTCTTCTCCAACACCACAGTTCAAAAGCATCAATTCTTCAGCTCTCAGCCTTCTTCACAGTCCAACTCTCACATCCATACATGACTACTAGAAAAACCATAGCCTTGACTAGACGGACCTTTGTTGGCAAAGTAATGTCTCTGCTTTTGAATATGCTATCTAGGTTGGTCATAACTTTCTTTCCAAGGAGTAAGTGTAATTTCTTCTCCCTAGAACCCTCCATTTTCTTCACAACTCAATTCAAGTATCTTTTTAGAGAAGTCTTCCCTGATCTCCTTGACAATTTCAGATCCTGCCAAATATAAGCTTGAGGCCTGGTGTGCTGCGATTCATGGGGTCGCAAAGAGTTGGACACTACCGAGTGACTGAAATGAACTGAACTGAATACCACGAACCTTTTCATCATTAACACCAGGAACATTTTCATCAAAACATCGTGTATCATTGTTGCAATATATGTGCATTTCTGCAATTATTTGACTAATACTTTTCTCCTCTACTAGACTATAAGCTCTGTTTGGTAAGGGACCAACAGACAAACAGTAGTGTTTTTCTCACTACTATATCCCAGTGCTTGGCCATAGCATGCACAGAATAAATATTTTCTGGATGAAAAAACTATGGTCAGGTGCCAGGACTCATGGAAATATGTAACTTCTGCACATTTATAAGGACAGAATAAGGCAGGATAAGTTCAATTGAGAGAGTTTAATAAATACTATATAAACAGTTTGTGCATGGAAAAAAACTTATTGACTATGTCTATGCAAGTCACACTATATAATGAAAATATAAAAAATCAATTAAATGTTTACATATTTGGAATCAACCAAATGGCACCTTTCTTTATGCTGCATTCCCCAACTATCTATAGATTAACATTTCCAGTATAATTTCTGAATCTAAAATTCCAAACAGCTGAAACCCATTAGATGATTTTATTGATGAAATAGTTTTATGTTTTCTTTTTAAATAAAAGGAATTGCCCATTTTTAAAGGCTCAAACTCCTGAATGAATACGTTTGACCTAGTGACAAGACACTTTTTATTTTCTTGATATAAATAAGCAACTTTTATTGATATTATATCAGAATTTAAACTACTTTTAATATAGAAAAAATATCAAGATGAAGCTGACTAAAATATTACATTGGTATGATAATATGATATCACAAACAATATTGCATTAAAAGAAACTATGGAGAAGGCAATAGCAACCCACCCCAGTATTCCTGCCTGGGAAATTCCATGGATAGAGGAGACTTGCAGCCTACAGTCCATGGGGCTGCAAAGAGTCAGACATGACTGAGTGACTAAGCACAGCACAGAAGAAATTATAAGCTTCTTGATATTTTACAGATTCTTTATTATTGTTATCATCTTTATTTTGCCTTAAGCTAGAAATGCAGTTAATCGTAGCATACAATTTTATGCTATTTTAATTATAATATTATTTATATCACCAGATTTTCCTATCAGAATCACTTTTAAATTATTCCAACAAGACTGTTTGTAAGTCACTTGAATAAATGGACCTGTAAAAAGTAGATACATCGTTGTGCTGACAAAGGTCCATATGGTCAAAGCTATAGTTTTTCCAGTAGTCATGTACTGATATAAGAGTTGGACCATAAAGAAGGCTGAGCACCGAAAAAGTGATGCTTTCAGACCGTGATGCTGGAGAAGACTCTTGAGAGTCCCTTGGACTGCAAAGAGATCAAACCAGTCAATCCTAAAGGAAATCAACCCTGAATACTCACTGGAAGGACTGATGCTGAAGCTGAAGCTCCAGTACTTTGGCCACCTGATGCAAAGAACTGACTCATTGAAAAAGACCCTAATGCTGGGAAAGATTGAAGGCAGGAGGAGAAGGGGCTGACAAAGGATGAGATGGTTGGATGGCAGCACTGACTTAATGGACATGAGTTTGAACAAACTCCAGGAGCTGGTGAAGGGACAGGGAAACCTGGCAAAGGACAGAAAAGCCAGGCATGCTGCATTCCATGGGGCCGCAAAGAGTTGGATGTGATGTGCGACTGCACAACAACAGCAATTCATATAACCACATATACGAGCATACGCATGTGTGTATGTCCTTGTGTGTCCTTTGTTAACCAGTATGGACATGCAGTGGAGTAACTGAAATTTACTGAGTGAGTAGTGAGGAGAAGCATCGTCTTTATTAGGTGTAAACCACACATAAAGCAACCAAGACTTTCTTATAATTAAAATAAGATTGTCAGCTATGTCAAGATCTATACTGTGACTTTTGAAATTAATGTCTCTTTCAGAGTTCTTTGCTGAACTGATTAGAAGGCCAACAGTTAGGTTTAAATATAGTTGAAAAAGCAATGAAGAAATTGGGCAGCATTTGGAAATTTTGATTAAAGCATTTTCACTTTTGTTCTAGAATCCTGCATTAATAATGAGAGATCATCTGTTAAACAGGAAGTAAAAAATGAGAGGGCCTAAGCACTAAAGAACACGTTCTGGGCAAAGTGAGATTCTGAGCACCTTGTGACTTCAGCAACTTTAGGCTTTATAAAAGATCAGGGTGGGGCAAACGGTGTCCTGGCAGTGTTTGTGAGCAGGACAACCCTTGGTCTAACCCATGGATTCACACAATCTGCATATGTGTGCAGAGCCAAGTCCAGCTGACCTCTTTATTAAACAAATTAGAACTTAAGAGAAACAGGAGAAGCCCTGGTTTCTAACCTGCTTTTGCTACATTTAGCTGTATTAGGTCTTCAAGGCCCAGCTCTCTGTTCTGCAACACTGTAATTAGGAACATGGGAGGAGGTTGGCACAGGCAATCTTTATTAAATATTTGATTTCAAAAAGTCACAATTTGGGACTTCCCTGGCAATCCAGTGGTTAAGACTCTGCACGTCCATTTCAGGAAATATGGGTTCGATCCCTAGTTGGAGAACTAAGATCCTGCATGCTGCAGGGTGTGGCCAAAAAAAGAGTCACAATTTAATGACTTATGTGCAGTCCCCAAATTGCCTTACAGCAAATCCCTTGAGGTTTGTATCTTGCCTATTTTCCCATCTATATTTTCTGGATGAAAGACCTAAAATTAGGTGCCAGGACTCCTGGAAATATATTTACATGTAGTTAATATAACTTCTTTTCCATGGGGATGGCCTTGATCCCTGTCTCCTGTACAATGTCATGAACCTCATCAGGCACTCTATCTATCAGATCTAGGCCCTTAAATCTATTTCTCACTTCCACTGTATAATCATAAGGGATTTGATTTAGGTCATACCTGAATGATCTAGGGATTTTCCCAACTTTCTTCAATTTAAGTCTGAATTTGGCAATATGGAGTTCATGATCTGAGCCACAGTCAGCTCCTGGTCTTGTTTTTGTTGACTGTATAGAGCTTCTCCATCTTTTGCTGCAGAGAATATAATCAATCTGATTTCAGTGTTGACCATCTGGTGATGTCCATATGTAGAGTCTTCCCTTGTGTTGTTGGAAGAGGGTGTTTGCTATGACCAGTGCATTTTCTTGGCAAAACTCTATTAGTCTTTGCTCTGCTACATTCTGTATTCCAAGGCCAAATTTGCCTGTTACTCCAGGTGTTCCTTGACTTCCTACTTTTGCATTCCAGTCCCCTATAATGAAAAGGACATCTTTTTGGGTGTTAGTTCTAAAAGGTCTTGTAGGTCTTCATAGAACCATTCAACTTCAGCTTCTTCAGCATTACTGGTTGGGGCATAGACTTGGATTACTGGGATATTGAATGGTTTGCCTTGGAGATGAACAGAGATCATTCTGTCATTTTTGAGACTGCATCCAAGTACTGCATTTCGGAGTCTTTTGTTGACCATGATGGCTACTCCATTTCTTCTGAGGGATTCCTGCCCTCAGTAGTAGATATAACGGTCATCTGAGTTAAATTCACCCATTCCAGTCCATTTTAGTTCGGTGATTCCTAGAATGTCGATGCTCACCCTTGCCATCTCCTGTTTGACCACTTCCAATTTGCCTTGATTCACGGACCTGAGATTCCAGGTTCCTATGCAATATTTCTCTTTACAGCATTGGACCTTGCTGGATCATGGAAAAAGTAAGAGAGTTCCAAAAAAACATCTACTTCTGCTTTATTGACCATGTCAAAGCCTTTGACTGTGTGGATCACAATCAACTGTGGAAAATTCTGAAAAAGATGGGAATACCAGACCACCTGACCTGCCTCTTGAGAAACCTTTATGCAGGTCAGGAAGCAACAGTTAGAACTGGACTTGGAACAACAGATTGGTTCCAAATAGAAAAGGAGAACATCAAGGCTGTATATTGTCACCCTGCTTATTTAGCTTCTATGCAGAGTACATCATAAGAAACAATGGGCTGGAAGAAGCACAAGCTGGAATCAAGATTGCCAGGAGAAATATCAATCACCTCAGATATGCAGATGACAGCACCGTTATGGCAGAAAGTGAAGAGGAACTAAAAAGCCTCTTGAGGAAAGTGAAAGAGGAGAGTGAAAAAGTTGGCTTAAAGCTCAACATTCAGAAAATGAAGATCATGGCATCTGGTCCCATCACTTCATGGGAAATAGATGGGGAAACAGTGGAAACAGTGTCAGACTTTATTTTTCTGGGCTCCAAAATCACTGCAGATGGTGATTGCAGCCATGAAATTAAAAGACGGTTTACTCCTTGGAAGAAAAGTTATGACCAACCTAGATAGCATATTCAAAAGCAGTCAAGGCTATGGTTTTTCCTGTGGTCATGTATGGATGTGAGAGTTGGACTGTGAAGAAGGCTAAGCACCGAAGAATTGATGCTTTTGATCTTTGGTGTTGGAGAAGACTCTTGAGAGTCTCTTGGACTGCAAGGAGATCCAACCAGTCCATTCTGAAGCAGATCAACCCTGGGATTTCTTTGGAAGGAATGATGTTGAAGCTGAAACTCCAGTACTTTGGCCACCTCATGCAAAGAGTTGACTCATTGGAAAAGACTGTGATGCTGGGAGGGATTGGGGGCAGGAGGAGAAGGGGATGACAGAGGCTGAGATGGCTGGGTGGCATCACTGACTCTATGGACATGAGTTTGAGTGAACTCTGGGAGCTGGTGATGGACAGGGAAGCCTGTCATGCCATGATTCATGGGGTCACAAAGAGTCGGACACGACTGAGCGACTGAACTGAACTGAACTGAATATAACTTCTGCACATTTATAAGCACAGACTAAGGCAAAATCACTTCAACTGAGGGAATTTAATAAATACTGTATAAACAGTTTGTGCAAACAGCAGATATGAGATGCTTGTTAGAAGAGTATCACCAATTCAGCCCATACAAACAGTAGCCAGTGGATTAAAGGAGTCAAAAGCATACTTGTCTCACATAATCATTGATCAAGAAATATTTTTGAGTGTGTATATGTGTGTATGTGTGAGGCAATAGTTCCCAGATTTTGAGATCATGTGAAAATATAAAAAACAGGCTGACACATATTTGCACATTTTTTAATGTTAATTGAGGGATACCTTTCCCCTTTCATTTACATAACTTTAACTTTAGAAAGAAAAAGGAGTTTAAATGAATCGAAAGGAATGTTGGAATCAGTCTCATGTGGAATAAAAAGCAAGTCTCTGCCCACTTGAAGTTTCTATTATAGTTTAGTAAAGACATTGTAGGAGAGCTCCCTCTTCTTTAAACCCTCTTACCCTGGGGGAAAGTAAAGTGACATGGAGAACAGTATGGAGGGTCCTTAAAAATACAAACATAGACCTACCATATGACTCAGTAATACTACTGGGCAGACAGCCAGAGAAAATATTAATTTGAAACGATAGGACTTCCTTGGTCCAGCAGTTAGACTTCCTTGGTCCAGCAGTTAGACTTCTACCTGCCAACGCAGAGGACATGGATTTGATCCTGGATCCAAGAAGATTCCACATGCCACAGGGCAACGAAACCCATCTGCCACAACTACTGAGCCTGTGTGCTGCAGCTATTGATGGCTGCACCCCCTATAGCCTGTGCTCTGCCACAAAAGCAGCCAATGCAATGAGAAGCCCGTGCACTGCAGCTAGAGTATAGCCTCCACTCCCTGCCACTAGAAAGCCTATATGCGGCAATGAAGACCTAGTACAGCCAAAACTAAAGAAAGAAAGAAAAATTTTTAAAAAGAAAATTATGCACCCCGAATGTTCATTGCAGCACTATTTACAATAGCCAGGACATGGAAGCAACCTAAAAGTCCATCAACAGAGAAATGGATAAAGATGTGGTGCATATATACAGTGGAATATTACTCAGCTATGCAAAAGAACAAAATAATGCCGTTTGCTGTGATATGGATGGGCCTAGAGATTGTCGTATTGAATAAGTTAGACAGAAAGACAAATACCACATCACTTACATGTGGAAATCTAATAAAAAAGGGTACAAATAAACTTATTACAAAAGAGAAGTAGAGTCACAGATATGGAAAACAAACTTATGGTTACCAGGCAGTAGGGAGGTGAGGGATAAACTGGAGATTAGGATTGACATATAAACACTACCATATATAAAATGATATTAAGAACTTGCTCTATAGGAAACTCTACTCAATACCCTATAATGGCCTATCGGGGAAAAGAATATTTTAAAAAGTGAATATATGTATACATATAACAAGTTCACTTTGCTGTACACCTGAAAGTAACACAACATTGTAAATCAACAATATACCAATAAAAAAAAAATTTTTTTAAAAGAGATCATTGACTTCAATGGGAGAATTGGAAATGAAAGTTTATACTAAAAGAATTCCGAGTAAATCAACTGAAAAACTATCCGAACTAATTTGAAAGGTTAGTAGATCATAAAACTAAACCTCAAAATTTTCATAGGCATTGAAAAAGTCCACAGCAGGTTAAATGCATTTTCCAGGCACATAGCTTGTATTAATAAGTGGGAAGTCTACTGACTGCAATTTTTTCTGATTGGAAACTCAGCACTCACCCAGAGTCAAAATTCTTTATCATGCATGCCTCTAAGGCTTGACTTATTTCAAGTAATATTTTATTTCAGTTTAGAAGTGACTTCCTTTAAACAAACCAAATGTTAGTAAATCTGTAAACCAAAAATCAGCTATTAACTTGAAATATGTTTCTAATTTTTTAAAATGTTTTTAAATCACAAGAGCCCAGGTTTATATTATATACACTTATAAAATGCAATGGATCAATGAATGATATTGTCCCAGTTTTCTCCTGCTAGGTAACAAATTGCCACCAAAACAACCATTTTACTATACCTCATGATATTGGGGTCAGGAATTTGAGAGGAGCTCAGCTGGGCGAGTCTCAGTTCCATGCAGAATTGACTGAGGTCATTCAGTGATATTCAGTGGCTAGCTGGGCTGCTTTGGAGAGTACAAAATGACTTGTGCATGGGTCTGACCCTTTGGGGAAGATGGCCGAAGGCTGAGCTCAGTTGAAACAATTACCTGAAATAATTGTCTATGGTCTCTCCAGGCAAAAGTTGTCAGGGTACCCATGCATCTTACATCGAAGCTCTAGAGCTCCTGTAGATGTTCTCTGAGAGAGGAAGTAGAGGTTGTCAGTCTTGCTTGCTCTTAAAATGCCCCAGCATCACTTCCACCATATGGAAGCAATCTCAGGATCCTCCCAAATTCAAGGTCAGGTGCTATGGACCTCATCTTTCAGTAGGGAAAGTCAAAGAGTTCATGGCCGTCTGAAATCCACCATAGATATGCTTCTTCTTGTTCAGATGTGATGCAAGTTTTAGCAATTTTATTTTGCTTTTAATTCTCTTTTCTATGTAATTCCTATCTGTTTTTTTTATGCCTAGATAATTCTTTCCCACACTTACTCAGTTAAGAATTTATGTATGTTTTCCTCTAGATTCTATTGATTTCCTTAAAAACAAAACTTTTAAAATCTAGATAAATTGTATATTGGTATATGAGACATTGTACAATTAGAAATTGATTTTTACCTGCAGTACTACCTTTTGAATAACTAATCTCTTTCCACCAAAATAGCAAGAGTTCAAAGTTAAACATAAAAGGCAAAATTATATACAACTTCTGGAAGAAATGAGAAAATCTTTGCAAACTTGGAATAGGTTAATTTATTAGAATATAAGCACAAAACATTTTAAAGTTTAATAGATTAGACTTTATGAAAATTAAAAGCTTTTGCCCTTAGAAAACCACCATTTAGATCAAAAACAGAGAAAGAAAGCCACAGAGTGGAAGGAAATATACTCAATACATATGTCTGACAAAGGATTTGTATCAGTCATATAAAGAATTCTTCACATAATAAAACTGATCATATCAACTGTTGGCAAGGATGTAGAACAACTGAATTGTCATAAATTACTTGAGGGAAAATAAAATGATACAGCTATTTTAGAAAATTGTTGGCAATTTCCTAGTGAGTTAAACACACATCTACCATGCAAACTGGCCTTCCCTGATGGTTTCAGTGATAAAGAATCCATCTGCAATACAGGAGATGCAAGTTCAATCCCTGGGCTGGGAAGATCCCCTAGAGAAGGAAATAACAACTCACTCCAGTATTCTTGCATGGGAAATCCTATGGACAGAGGAGCCTGGTCGGCCACAGTTCATGGGGTCACAAAATAGCCAGACATTACTTAATGAATAAACAACAATAAACAGCCATGCAAACCAGATATTTCATACCTAGGTATTTACTGAAGATAAATGAAAATATATGTCCACATAAAGATTTCTCCATCAACACATATAAGCTTTGTTCACAATAGCCAAAATAGTGAGCACCCAAATTACCCACTACATGGGTTGAATACCACTTTCTCCTCCCCCAGCAAATTCATGTCAACCTAAAACCTATAAATGTGATCTTCCTTAGGAATATAGTCTCTACAGATGTTATTAAGTTAATATGAGATCTTACTAGATTAGAGTGAACCCAAAATCATTTCCAAGGCAAACCATTCAATATCACGGTGATCCAAACCTATACCAAAACCAGTAACACTGAAGAAGCTGAAGTTGAATGGTTCTATGAAGACCTACAAGACCTTTCAGAACTAACACCCAAAAAAGATGTTCTTTTCATTATAGGAGAGTGGAATGCTAAAGTAGGAAGTCAAGAACCACCTGGAGTTATAGGCAAATTTGGCCTTGGAATACGGGGGGAGAGGAGAATAAAGGGGGAAAGTTGAACACACAGACACACAGGGAAGAAAACCTTGTGAAGATGGAGGCAAAAATTAGAATGGTGAATCTACAATATCAAGGATTGCTGGCAATGGCCCGAAGCTAGAAGAAAGGCACGGAGCAGATTTTTCCTGCAAGTCTGTCAACCACTTGATTTTGAACTTCTAACCTCTAGAACTATGAGAGAATAAAATTCTGTTCTTTTAAGCCACCCAGTTTGTAATCCTTGGATACTAACACACGCACCCATGGGTGAACAGAGAAACAAAATGTGGTTATCCATATAATGAACTAAAGCTCAGCAATAAAAAGGAACAAATTATTGATGGATGCAGCAACGTAGATGAATCTTAAAATCACTATGATGAGTAAAAGAAGCAAGGCTCAGTGGCGTCTACTGAGAGTCAATTTCTAGGCAGGTTAATAAGAAGTCCAGGGTCCCCAAGGAGGAGAGAGGGGTCTGGGGCCTCTTGAGGAGGAGATAGGGGTCTGGAGTTCTCAAGGAGGAGAAAAGGACAAACTTTTTTTTTTCTACATTCCTTAGACTTAGTCACATAAAACATTTTTTTTTCTTTTTCTTTAAGCCCTGGAGCTGATGATTACACAACAAAACAACTCAGTTTAAACTCTGTTCAGTTCAGTTCAGTTCAGTCACTCAGTCGTGTCCGACTCTTTGCGACCCCATGAATTGCAGCACGCTAGGCCTCCATGTCCATCACCAACTCCCGGAGTTCACTCAGACTCACGTCCATTGAGTCAGTGATGCTTTCCAGCCATCTCATCCTCTGTTGTCCCCTTCTCCTCCTGTCCCCAATCCCTTCCAGCATGAGAGTCTTTTCCAATGAGTCAACTCTTCACATGAGGTGGCCAAAGTACTGGAGTTTCAGCTTTAGCATCATTCCTTCCAAAGAAATCCCAGGGCTGATCTCCTTCAGAATGGACTGGTTGGATCTCCTTGCAGTCCAAGGGACTCTCAAGAATCTTCTCCAACACCACAGTTCAAAAGCATCAATTCTTCGGCGCTCAGCCTTCTTCACAGTCCAACTCTCACATCCATACATGACCACAGGAAAAACCATAGCCATGACTAGACGGACCTTAGTCAGCAAAGTAATGTCTCTGCTTTTGAATATACTATCTAGGTTGGTCATAACTTTTCTTCCAAGGAGTAAACGTCTTTTAATTTCATTGCTGCAATCACCATCTGCAGTAATTTTGGAGCCCAGAAAAATAAAATCTGACACTATTTCCACTGTTTCCCCATCTATTTCCCATGAACTGTAGGGACCGGATGCCATGATCTTCAATATTCTGCATATTGAGCTTTAAGCCAACTTTTTCACTCTCCAGTTTCACTTTCATCAAGAGGCTTTTTAGTTCCTCTTCACTTTCTGCCATAAGGGTAGTGTCATCTGCATATCTGAGGTGGCTGATATTTCTCCTGGCAATCTTGATTCCAGCTTGTGCTTCTTCCAGTCCAGTGTTTCCAATGATGTACTCTGCATAGATGTTAAATAAGCAGGATGACAATATGCAGCCTTGACGTACTCCTTTTCCTATTTGGAACCAGTCTGTGGTTCCATGTCCAGTTCTAACTGTTGCTTCCTGACCTGCATATAGGTTTCTCAAGAGGAAGGCCAGGTGGTCTGGTATTCCCATCTCTTTCAGAATTTTCCACAGTTTATTGTGATCCACACAGTCAAAGGCTTTGGCATAGTTAAGAAAGCAGAAATAGATGTTTTTTTGGAACTCTCTTGCTTTTCCCATGATCCAGCAGATGTTGGCAATTTGATCTCTGGTTCCTCTGCCTTTTCTAAAACCAGCTTGAACAGCTGGAAGTTCACGGTTCACGTATTGCTGAAGCCTGGCTTGGAGAATTTTGAACATTGCTAGCATGTGAGATAAGTGTAATTGTGTGGTAGTTTGAGCATTATTTGGCATTGCCTTTCTTTGGGATTGGAATGAAAACTGACCTTTTCCAGTCCTGTGGCCACTGCTGAGTTTTCCAAATTTGCTGGCATATTGAGTGCAGCACTTTCACAGCATCATCTTTCAGGATTTGAAACAGCTCAACTGGAATGCCATCACCTCCACTAGCTTTGTTCATAGTGATGCTTTCTAAGGCCCACTTGACTTCACATTCCAAGATGGCTGGCTCTAGATTAGGGATCACACCATCATGATTATCTGGGTCGTGAAGATCTTTTTTGTACAGTTCTTCTGTGTATTCTTGCCACCTCTTCTTAATATCTTCTGCTTCTGTTAGGTCCATACCATTTCTGTCCTTTATCGAGCCCATCTTTGCATGAAATGTTCCCTTGGTATCTCTAATTTTCTTGAAGAGATCTCTAGTCTTTCCCATTCTGTTGTTTTCCTCTATTTCTTTTCATTGATCAGTGAAGAAGGCTTTCTTATCTCTCCTTGCTATTCTTTGGAACTCTGCATTCAGATGCTTATATCTTTCCTTTTCTCCTTTGCTTTCTGCCTCTCTTCTTTTCACAGCTATTTGTAAGTCCTCTCCAAACAGCCATTTTGCTCTTTTTCATTTTTTTCCATGGGGATGGTCTTGATCCCTGTCTCCTGCACAATGTCACAAACCTCATTCCATAGTTCATCAGGCACTCTATCTATCAGATCTAGGCCCTTAAATCTATTTGTCACTTCCACTGTATAATCATAAGGGATTTGATTTAGGTCATACCTGAATGGTCTAGCGGTTTTCTCTACTTTCTTCAATTTAAGTCTGCATTTGGCAATATGGAATTCATGATCTGAGCCACTGTCAGCTCCTGGTCTTGTTTTTGTTGACTGTATAGCGCTTCTCCATCTTTGGCTGCAAAGAATATAATCAGTCTGATTTCGGTGTTGACCATCTGGTGATGTCCATATGTAGAGCCTTCTCTTGTGTTGTTGGAAGAGGGTGTTTGCTATGACCAGTGCATTTTCTTGGCAAAACTCTATTAGTCTTTGCTCTGCTTCATTTGGCCAAATTTGCCTGTTACTCCAGGTGATTCTTGACTTCCTACTTTTGCATTCCAGTCCCCTATAATGAAAAGGACATCTTTTTGGGTGTTAGTTCTAAAAGGTCTTGTAGGTCTTCATAGAACCGTTCAACTTCAGCTTCTTCAGCATTATTGGTTGGGGCATAGACTTGAATTACTGGGATATTGAATGGTTTGCCTTGGAAACGAACAGAGATCATTCTGTCATTTTTGAGATTGCATCCAAGTAGTGCATTTTGGAGTCTTTTGTTGACCATGATGGCTACTCCATTTGTTCTAAGGGATTCCTGCCCTCAGTAGTAGATATAATGGTCATCTGAGTTAAATTCACCCATTCCAGTTCATTTTAGTTCACTGATTCCTAGAATTTTGACGTTCACCCTTGCCATCTCCTGTTTGACCACTTCCAATTTGCCTTGATTCATGGACCTGACATTCCAGGTTCCTATGCAATATTGCTCTTTACAGCATCGGATCTTGCTTCTATCACCAGTCACATCCACAGCTGGGTATTGTTTTTGTCTGGCTTCATCGCTTCATTCTTTCTGGAGTTATTTCTCCACTGATCTCTAGTAGCATGTTGGTTACCTACTGACCTGGGGAGTTCCTCTTTCAGTATCCTATCATTCTGCCTTTTCATACTATTCACTGGGTTCTCAAGGCAAGAATACTGACGTGGTTTGCCATTCCCTTCTCCAGTGGACCACATTCTGTCAGACCTCTCCACCATGACCCACCCGTCTTGGGTTGCCCTGCGGGCATGGCTTAGTTTCATTGAGTTAGACAAGGCTGTGGTCCGAGGTGATTAGATTGACTAGTTTTCTGTGAGTATGGTTTCAGTGTGTCTGCCCTCTGATGCCCTTTTGCAACACCAACCATCTTACTTGTTTTTTTTCTTTCCTTGGGCATGGGGTATGTCTTCACGGCTGCTCCGGCAAAGCACAGCCGCTGCTCCTTACCTTGGATGAAAGGTATCTCCTCACCCCCACCCTTCCTGACCCTCAACGTGGGATAGCTCCTCTAGGCCCTCTTGTGCCCACGTAACCACCACTCCTTGGACGTGGGGTTGCTCCTCTTGGCCGCCGCCCCTGACCTCTGACATGGGGTGTCTCCTCCCGGCTGCCCCTGACCTCAGATGCAGGGTAGCTCCTATTGGCTGTTCCTGCGTCGTCGCAGCCTGGCACTCTCGGCTGCTGCCCCTGACCTCAGATGTGGGGTAACTCCTCTTGGCCGCCGCCCTTTGAGCATGGGGTCCTCCCGGCTTCTGCCCCTTAAACTCTGTACTAAGGATTATATAACAACAATGTATCCTGCTTGAGGACAGTTTCTCCTTCATGAAAACCTTCTGACTAATCCTGTTATCTTAAAATGTACATTATGAGAGTGGGCCTGGTAAGATCTTTCTACTGTTAATTCAAATCCTGTTATCTTAAAATGTATATTGTGGGAGTGGGTCTGGTAAGATCTTTACAACCTTGAGACATTCTTTTGATTTATTGTTAATAGCCAACTGAAAAGTCTGTAGCTCCCTTGCTAAGTCTAGCAAGGTGGGCACTCTCCGTCCCCCTTCTGATGTCTATGTCAGAAGCTTGCTCTGTCCCTTTTCACTGTAATAAAACTTCTGCCACCCAAGAGCCCTGAGTGGTCAAGCCTGGTCTCTGATCCTAAATATAAATCTTCTTCAAAGATCACGAGTTTGACATCATTCATCATAAGCCATCACTATGCTGTATGATTCCATTTGTATAAGATTCATCAAAACTGCAAACTAACCTATAGTAACACTAATATAGAGTGACGCACATCCCAAGACTGAGGGTAGAAGGAAGAATGAACTGTGAGGTAACTTGAGGAATATTTGAGGGGTAAAGGAAATAATCATTTTTTAAATTGTATTGGTTTCATGGGTATATGGGCTTTCCAGATTGTGCAATGGTTAAGAATCCACCTGCCAAAGCAGGAAATGTGGATTTGATCCCCCTGGGTCAGGAAGATCTCTTGGAGTAGGCAATGGCAGCCCACTCCAGTATTCTTGCCTGAAAAATTCCATGAAGAGCAGCCTGGAGGAATACGGTCCATGGGATCATAAGGAGTTGGACACAATTGAGCACACACATGCACACGCACGTGCACACACACCCACACACACATATACACACAGGGTATTTGTCAAATACCAAAACTTATCGAATTATATGTTTCAAGTGTATACTTTAAGTGAATTGTACACATGAAGTATACTTAAAACACAGTTTATACTGCCTAAATTATACCCCCATAAAGTTAATAAAATTGCTGTGGGTTTATAATTAACCCTAACTATAGACAATTCATGCAAAGATGGGCTCAATAAAGAACAGAAATGGTATAGACCTAACAGAAGCAGAAGATATTAAGAAGAGGTGGCAAGAATACACAGAAAAACTGTACAAAAAAGATCTTCACGACCAAGATAATCATGATGGTGTGATCACTCACCTAGAGCCAGATATCCTGGAATGTGAAATCAAGTGGGCCCTAGAAAGCATCACTATGAACAAAGCTAGCGGAGGTGATGGAATTCCAGTTGAGCTACTTCAAATCCTGAAAGATGATGCTGTGAAAGTGCTGCACTCAATATGCCAGCAAATTTGGAAAACTCAGCAGTGGCCACAGGACTGGAAATGGTCAGTTTTCATTCCAATCCCAAAGAAAGGCAAGGCCAAAGAGTGCTCAAACTACCACACAATTACACTCATCTCCCATGTTAATAAAGTAATACTCAAAATTCTCCAAGCCAGGCTTCAGCAATACGTGAACCGTGAACTTCCTGATGTTCAAGCTGGTTTTAGAAAAGGCAGAGGAACCAGAGATCAAATTGCCAACATCTGCTGGATCATCGAAAAAGCAAGAGAGTTCCAAAAAAAATCTATTTCTGCTTTCTTGACTATGCCAAAGCCTTTGACTATGTGGATCACAATCAACTGTGGAAAATTCTGAAAGAGATGGGAATACCATACCCCTGACCTGCCTCTTGAGAAATCTGTATGCAGGTCAGAAAGCGACAGTTAGAACTGGACATGGAAAAACAGACTGGTTCCAAATAGGAAAAGGAGTACAGCAACGCTGTACATTGTCACCCTGCTTATTTAACTTATATGCAGAATACATCATGAGAAACACTGGCCTGGAAGAAACACAAGCTGGAATCAAGATTGCCAGGAGAAATATCAATCACCTCAGATATGCAGATGACACTACCCTTATGGCAGAAAGTGAAGAGGAACTAAAAAGCCTCTTGATGAAAGTGAAACTGGAGAGTGAAAAAGTTGGCTTAAAGCTCAACATTCAGAAAACGAAGATCATGGCATCTGGTCCCATCACTTCATGGGAAATAGATGGGGAAACAGTGGAAACAGTGTCAGACTTTATTTTTCTGGGCTCCAAAATCACTGCAGATGGTGATTGCCGCCATGAAATTAAAAGACGTTTACTCCTTGGAAGGAAAGTTATGACCAACCTAGATAGCATATTCAAAAGCAGTCAAGGCTATGGTTTTTCCTGTGACCATGTATTGATGTGAGAGTTGGACTGTGAAGAAGGCTGAGTGCCGAAGAATTGATGCTTTTAATCTGTGGTGTTGGAGAAGACTCTTGAGAGTCTCTTGGACTGCAAGGAGATCCAACCAGTCCATTCTGAAGGAGATCAGCCCTGGGATTTCTTTGGAAGGAATGATGTTAAAGCCGAAACTCCAGTACTTTGGCCACCTCATGTGAAGAGTTGACTCATTGGAAAAGACTGTGATGCTGGGAGGGATTGGGGGCTGGAGGAGAAGGGGATGACAGAGGCTGAGATGGCTGGATGGCATCACTGACTCGATGGACGTGAGTCTGAGTGACCTCCGGGAGTTGATGATGGACAGGGAGGCCTGGCGTGCTGCGATTCATGGGGTCACAAAGAGTCGGACACGACTGAGCGACTGAACTGATAGGCACATTGTCTGGTGTCAAGTATATTGCTAGCACCTTCAGGTGTCATCAAGTCATAATGCATTTAAGCCTTTTTTTGATTCTTGCCAAGGTGACAGATTGCTATGAAAGAATATGAAGGATTTCTCTGGTGGTCCAAAGTCCAAGAGTCCATGCTCCCAATGCAACGGGCCCCCAGGTTTGATTCCTGGTCAGGGAGCTAGATCCCACATGCCACAACTATGAGTTTGCATGCCGCAACTATAGGTCCTACATGCAGCAACTGAGACCCAGCACAGCCAAAATAAATAAATAAATATTAAAAGAAGAAAGACTCTGAGCTGAGGAGAGGCTTGAATGATAGCCCTTAACCTTGTTATGTGGCCAGACCACTCATGCTCTCAGGAGATGTAGCAATACAACTTTTTCAATATTTTTCCATTATGATTGCAAAAATAGCTGCTGCTAAGTTGCTTCAGTCATGTCCGACTCTGTGCAACCACACAGACGGCAGCCTACCATGCTTCCCCATCCCTGGGATGCTCCAGGCAAGAATACTGGAGTGGGTTGCCATTTCCTTCTCCAATGAATGAAAGTGAAAAGTGAAAGTGAAGTCGCTCAGTCGTGTCCTACTCTTAGCGGCCCCACGGACTGCAGCTTACCAGGCTCCTCTGTCCATGGGATTTTCCAGGCAAGAGTAAAAATAGCTATTCATTTAAAAACGCTGAAGTTAGACCATGAGGAATTTTAGTGTTCTCCAGAAGCTTGTTGATGAACCCCCAGCATAAAAGAGCGATTAATAAACTTCCTCTTTTCCTTAGTTTCCTGCCTGCCACATCTGCCTGTTTCTAAAACCACACAGTAATTTGAAGAAACACGTGTGAACTACAGGATACATTGTCTAAAAGGTCCCTGGCTAGTGTCCTTAGGTGACGGAAGTCCATCAGACTGCTTCAGTGGCAGATGGCACCTTGTTTGAAATCTAGTGACATATGGTCTCCATTCCCAGTGGTGGGGCATGCTAGGCACCTTTGGCCAAATTGCCATGCCAGCCACATTTCTTGCTGTTTGGGTTCATCTTGCACAGAGTGTTGTTTCTGAAGCATCAAGTTGTTATGTTTTGCCTTCATTCAGGAATAGCACTACAACCTACCAACACTGATAATGCATTTCCTGCCAGGAAACCCATATGGGCTTCCCTGGTGGCTCAGAGGGTAAAGCATCTGCCTGCAATGCGGGAGACCCGGGTTCGATCCCTGGGTCGGGAAGATCCCCTGGAGAAGGAAATGGCAACCCACTCCCATGGACGGAGAATCCCATGGACGGAGAATCCTATGGATGGAGAATCCCATGGATGGAGGAGCCTGGTGGGCTACAGTCCATGGGTTTCAAAGAGTCGGACACGACTGAGTGACTTCACTCACTCAGACCCATATTAGTTACTTTCCTATATGTTACCTCATGTAGTTGTCGCTGTATACCCAAGGAGGTGTTCAGGGATCTATGGGACTTCTTAGCACTGCTCAGGTCACATTCAAACTCTTTAGATGAGTAAAGTATTCATGCAATATATACCTTAGACAATGAGGTATTATTCTTCATAATGTTGTGTCATTGGGGTAGTTCCTCCATATTCTCATTCCCTGTTCTTTTCCCTGGCCAGAACACCTTTGCTCTTCTCTACCTATTCAGGTTTGTACCTTCTCTACCACCCATTCCCAGATCACCTCCTCTAAGAAGCCATTTGGGTTTTTTTTTTTAATTATTTGAAAAAAAATTTTAACTGGAGGATAATTACTTTACACTGTTGTGTTGGTTTCTGCCATACAACAACATGAATCAGCCATAAGTGTATATATGTCCCCTCCCTCTTGAACCTCCCTCCCACACCCCACAACCCGACTCCATCCCAGCCCTCTAGGCTGTCTCAGAGCAACAGGTTGAGCTTCTCGTGTTATACAGCAACTTCCCACTAGCCATGTACTTTCATGTGGTAATGCATATGTTTCAGTGCTATTCTCTTAATTTGTCCCCCCCTCTCCTTCTCACACTGTGTCTATAGTCTGTTCTCTATGTCTGTGTGTTTGTTCTACCTCTGCAAATAGATTCCTCATTACCATTTTTCTAGATTCCCTATATATGCATCAATATATGATATTTGCTTTTCTCTTTCTGACTTAATTAACTCTGTATAATAGGTCTAGGTTCATCCACTTCACTAGAACTGACTCAAACCCATTCCTTTTTATGACTGAGTAGTATTCCACTGTATATATGTATCACAACTTCTTTATCCATTCTTCTGTCGATGGACATCTAGGTTGCAGGAAGCCATTCTGAATCAAAGGCCTCTCTTTTTACAAGGTGGTCTTTTCTTTTCATATTTGCCTATTTAGAGACTGTGTGCCTTGTTGATACAAGTGTATTGATGTATTATTTTGAAATAAATATGTGTCTAGATTTTTCTTAATTATCTAATTTTGCTTTTAAGTAGATTATAAACCCCTTAAAGGCTTTATTTTCTATACATACTTTAAAGTTTCCTACAGTGAACATTGTAGTCTTAGATACTGCAGTAAATCATTTTATTGAGTTGAATGAAATGAAAGAAAATCTGAGTGAATTTTCCTTCAAGTTGAAATTTCCATGACTGTAAATATGATACCACCTGAACAGGAGTCACAAGTGTAATTTAGTTAGGTCTTTGTTTTATTCAGTGGTCCTCCTGTGTGATGGTGTCTGATGCATGGGAGACCTCTGGAGTGTTGCTATCATTTTCCCAGAACTCCTTCTCCATGAGAGGAATATCATCTCCAAGAATGATGCCTTTTTTTCCTCCAAAAATGAGGCCATGGTGATACAGAAGTGCTTCAGACACACAAGTCTGTCAACGCATAATGATACCAAAAATTTCAAGCCACAGTCCACAGAGGAATGGATAAAGGAGATGTGGTACATATATACAATGGAGTATTACTCAGCCATAAGAAAGAACAAAATAATGCCATTTGTAGCAACATGGATGGACCTACTTTATGGACTTGCTTCACCTTGCTAAGTGAAATAAATCAGACAGAGAAAGATAAGTACCATTTGATATCACTGAAATGTGAAATCTAATAAAAATGGCACAATTGAACTTATTTACAAAACAGAAACAGACTCACAGATCTTAAAATCAAATTTATGGTCGTCAACAGGGAAAGATCAGGCAAAGGGATAAGTTAGGAGACTGGGATTAATATGTATACACTACCACATATAAAATAATTAATAAGGACCTACTGTATAGCACAGGGACTATACTCAGTGTTCCGTAATAACTTACATGGGAAAAGGATATATATGTATGTATGAAGTGAAGTGAAGTTGCTCAGTCATGTCCAACTTTTTGTGACCCCATGGACTGTAGCCCATCAGGCTCCTCCGTCCATGGGATTCTCCAGGCAAGCATACTGGAGTGGGTTGCCATNGTCCAACTTTTTGTGACCCCATGGACTGTAGCCCATCAGGCTCCTCCGTCCATGGGATTCTCCAGGCAAGCATACTGGAGTGGGTTGCCATTTCCTTCTCCAGGGGATCTTCCCGACCCAGGGATCAAACCCGGGTCTCCTGCATTGCAGGCAGATGCTTTACCCTCTGAGCCACCAGGGAAGCCCCTATAGATATCCTTATATGTATATATATAATGTGAATAAATATTTGTAGTCCCTTCTATAAAATGAGTCAGAGCCTCATGTCCTTTTGGTCACAAGATCAGAAAAGACTTTCCTGTTAAATGGGACATAATCAATCGTTTGAAATAAAACATTCTATATCCATGACGGAGAATGACTTGGTACAAGAGTAGGATGCTCAGCCAGAAAGAGCATCTTAAACTTACACTACTGCCCACCCCCCCACCCCAAACTCCCAATTGCTTTGAACAAACACTCACCAATTATTTTCACCTGTCTTTTTATGGCCACTTAAATTATAGTTTCCCACTTTCAGTTCTACTAAATATGAATGAAGCAGGTGAAGTGTGGCCCCAGAGCAGAACAGTGTTTGGGGCTGGTTTCTATCTTTAGCTGTGTGTGCTGCTTTAGCAGAGGTGCTGGAATTCATTCTCATCTCATCTGCTGAGCGCCCTATCATTAAAGTGTCATTGAGAACTGACACCACTTAATTTTAGCAGCTTTCAATTCTCGTTTGCAGCAAGAATAGCTTTAAATGGAGAGGAGTGCAAATTACAGAGAGAGGGATATTTTTACACCACACTCAGCATTTTATCAAACAAAGCAGCCTCCCGGGGAAAAGAGGACAATACATTATAAAACCAAACTCTCTTCTGATCCTGGTAAATGGGTATTTAATCTTCCGATTGCAGGCATCCACTCTGATGAGCCTGTAATGAATATACTGGCAGGGACATTATCTGAGCTGTTGTGCTTTCCTACTCCTTAAAATATCCTTGGTTTTTATTTCGGGTGTGGTCAAAATTTTATAAAAAGAGAGAGAAAGGAAAAGAAAGAAAGCTTCAGAGCTCAGCTGTCCCCTGCAGGCCAAAGCAGAACCTTTACCTCTTTGCAAATTACAGAGCTCTGGAGAATTTTCCCCTATTAATTGCATAATTGCTTTTCCTGCCAAAGTAATTTGAACCCTTGGGGGTTAAGAAAATCACTTACTGTGAAATAGTGGCAATTTTTAACCCATTCAGCTGGAGTTTCTTTGTCTAATTAAATGTAAAGGGACTATTTGCTGCCCATGGTGGATAAGTTTCTGATGCTGCTCAAATAGCTTTTCACTGGAAGCTTCTGAGCATTTAAATCTTGATAGAATTATTACACTTAGCTTTTGTGTACTCTCTGTACTCTGGCTACTTGCATCTTTGTTTAATTCAGGAGAAAACTTTATTTAATCATTGTCTGATCTCTAATATTTGTATCTATCTTTCTGTGCATGAAAAAACAAAGCCATCATCTATTACAGAGAACATTTTGTTGCTGGAAAAATATCTTTACACATGCTCACTTTGAGAACAGCTCAACAGGTTTTTACAGAAATCCCAGTTATTATTGTATGTTTTAAAAACTTGGGTCCAGAGGTTTAATGACTATTCCAAGGTCAAACCTGATGTCGACTTTTATATTCCCAAATTGTCTTTGGATTGTTGCCTCTTTATCTCTTACTTTAGCTTAAGTCACATTCTTATATCATGGACCATTCATAAGAAGCAATTTAATCCAGAGCTTTATGGTTCTAACCATTAGAAGCAATTTTGGGTTTTGAAAGCTATGAATTTTGCCTGAAACTTGAAGTCGAGACTTCAAGTACTCAGGAAAACATGTGTCCTTGACTTGCAATGTCTGGTCCTAAACAGTGCAGGAAGAGGAGGCACTAGCTGGGCTGTGGGAGACAGACCAATACAAGAAAAACCTGTTTGCCTTTTTTCCTGCCAATATCAGCTTGATACATGATTTAAGCTCGAATTTCCACTAGTCATTCTTTCCTTCAAATTTGTTCCCTTTCTATTCTGTCTTCATTTTCCCCCCATTTTCATTTCTAGCCCAATTGCTGTGCCTATTAAGCCACTTAAATACTTACACGATATTCAATTGGCAGATTTTAAAAGTTCTTATTAAAGCAAAACTAACCCCTTTGAAAGAGACACAGCTCACATGTCAACTGATACAGAAAAGCATTGCCTAGTCAGAATACACATCTATGCCCTCAAAGAAAACAGGTTATTGGAAATAAATTTCCGGAGGGTATCGCTTGTTGTAGAGGGTGAAGCTGTGCGAGAGGAGAGATAAGAAAAGCTGGATTTGTGGGAAAGCTTCTTCTTGAGCTGTTTGATCATCTCTGTGTAGGGAAGAGCAGGATCCAAGAGAAGATATGACATGCCAGGGAGTCCAGCATAGCAGGGAGGGAGCTGAAATAGGACATAGCCTGGGGGCTTCCCTGGTCATCCAGTGGCTAAGATCCACGCTCCCAGTGCAAGGGGTCCGGGTTCAATCCCTGGTCAGGGAACTAGATCCCACAAGCTACAATGAAGGTGGAAGACTTTGCTTGCTGTAACTGAGACCTGGCACAGCCAAATAAACAAGTAAATAAAAATAAATATTAAAAAAAAAACATGGCTTGGATATTCCATTTCTGTAGTTTTGTGTATCCCAATAATACAATATTATCCACTCAACATACAGTCCAAATATTCTTAAATGTTTTTGTACTATTTTAAAGTACTAAATCAGAGCATTAGCAATTGTAAATGTTTAGAGTTGTGTGTGCGGATATGTAAGCATGTGCAAACTTTTCAGCTACCCATACCCTATTAATGTTACTTTAGGCTAATTAGAGTGTTTCTGATACAGATAAATTCTCAGGATCCTCAGTTATTATTCACTCTTGCAATTTCTTGACGTTTTTCAAGGCACAGATCAAACCATTAATCCAGGCTGAGTGACCCTCTGGACCATGGTGCTTTTGCCATCATGGAGATCTAAGGGAAATAGGTCTATCTTTCTGTCTACTGTTGATCTATGTCCTCCTGATCTATGGAGGACAAACTTCTGGATTTTTTCTAAATTCCATTCACGGTTTCCATTCTGAAAAACAAGTAGAATTTGAGAGTAGCTTGATAAACTGAGTTTTGGTAAAGGTTAGAGAGATGAAAACACAGAGGTAGGACACTTTGTATATGGGCAGGGAATAGTGAGTCATTGGGATGTCCAGCTTGGGGTACTAGAATAGGTCAAGAGTAGATCATGGAAAACTTTAAATGCTGGACTAAGGAATTAATTCTTTACTTTTTAGGCAATAGGGAGACTTTGGAGTTTTTTGGAATGTGATGTTAACAGAGTATGGTCCAGGGAAGCCCAGAGGTGGAGTCAAAAACATTGAATTAGTTCTTGCTGAGAAGCGGGAAAGCCCCAATATAGGGTTTTGGCTGTGGGAATGGAAATAAGAAAGTGGATGTCAAAGATGTTGTAGAGATAGAATTGATAAACTTCAATCTGGGCTTCAGGGGGAGAAAAGTGTTGAAGGAGAAATTATGCTAGTTAGCAATGACGTTTCAAGTCTGTTTAACTAGCGGGAGATGATACATTTAATACAATTAAGAAACCCCAGAAGCTCAGGGAGGGGAAGGGGTTATTTGAATTTTATTCATTATGAGTCTGAGATATCTTTGTGATAGGGAGATGTCCAGTGAAAACAGAGGCTGGGATGGAGAGAGAGAATTCCATTTCATCTATATAGAGAAATTAAGAAATTGAGTAAGATTATCAACAGGTAGATAATAAATGGAAGGGATGAGAGCTCAGTTTAGATCTTTAGGAAACATTGGAGAGAGAGCCAACGAAGTATCATCAAAGATGATGGAGCAGGAGCAGAGAGGTAAAGAAGTAGGGGTGGGAACTCCATGAAAGTCAAGGAAGGGGGAACTTATTGATAAGAAGTGGCTGGTGTGTTAAATACTGCAAAGGAGAAGCATCATCACCAAGGAGAAAAAGACCATTAAATCAAGCGACTTCTTGAACAGAAGTGGTAGATTTATGAAGATCCACTGATCTTTCAAAGGTTTAAGGTTTTTGAGTTTAGAAAAGTTGTTCAGGAAATACTTGTCAGCAAGAGAGAAAACAAAAAGAATCCTGATGGAGAAAAGAAGAGAAACAACAGCTTGAGAAGCAGACAAAGTGAAATAAAGGCTTTATTTGAGAGAGAACTGAGCATGTTTAAACTGGGATTAGCAGCACTCCCTAGGAGCTTCCCTCATAGCTCAGAATCTGCCTGCAATGCAGGACACCCGGGTTCAGTTCCTGGGTGGGGAAGATCCCCTGTAGAAGTAAATGGCAACCCACTTGAGTATTCTCGCCAGGAGAATCCCATAGACAGAGGAGCCTGGAGGGCTACAGTCCACGGGATCGCAAGAGTCAGACATGACTTAGAGACTACTAAACGACCAATGAGCAGCAATCCAGTCACAAAGAAGGGATGGGGAGACAGATGCTGGTGAAAGGCCTTCGAGTTTAGGTAGTGGGGAATGGAAGCCAAGACGTGGCTGAGGAGAGTCAACTTGAAAAACAAACAAACAAGGATGTGTCTCTTTTAGGGATTGGTAGGAAGGAGAAAAAGAATGGATGGAATTACAGAGAAGTGAAAGGCAGAGAAAACCAAATAGCTCATGTCAAATGTTATCAATAAAATATGAGACCAAAATGAAGATTGGAAGGAAACTGAGAATAAGGATTGCAGACTGTTCTGGAGTAGGTCCTATAAAAGATTCAATTTTTTAGTACTATTTTAACAAGCATATTTATCATGAGTACTGTGTACCAGGCACTGTTAAAAAACTACTTTACCAGTATTAGCTTATTTAACCATTTTTACAATCCTGAGTGTAATCATCACCTTCATTTTACAGATGGGGAAACTGAGGCACATGATCATTAAGAAACTTGCCCAAGGTCACACAAGCAATAAGCTCCAGAATCTATGTCATTAACCTTTTCAGACTGCAGACTTTCTTCTGATAGCCACCACTGATTATAAGCAAAGAGAATAGCTGGCAACCATTAAGACACAAGTGAATCATATTATTTCATTAGGGGTGGAATAACTGGTCCATTATGGAATTTTTCAGCATTGTCCTACAGCCCTAAGGCAGAAGCAGAGTAAATGAATAGTGAATTTCACAAGGTTTGGGAATTAGCCTGGCCATTGGATTCTCTGAAGAAGCTTTTACATATTAACTTTATTCTGGGACCTATTCAAGAGCA
Source organism: Redunca redunca (assembly GCA_006410935.1). Classification (NCBI taxonomy): domain Eukaryota; kingdom Metazoa; phylum Chordata; class Mammalia; order Artiodactyla; family Bovidae; genus Redunca; species Redunca redunca. The sequence goes on along the minus strand of SJYQ01000220.1, from coordinate 1,053,850 downwards.
ATAACATAAAAAGACTAAAGGTGAGGACCAGAAATTTGTTTAAAAGGATCCCCCAGTGACTATAATAGGCATACAGGTTTGAAAGCCACCAAACTTGTCAAATGCAGGAACAGGATAAAAGAGGAAGGCAATCAAAGGTCTATATGAGGGACTTCCCTGGTGGTCCAGAGTTTAAGAATCCACCCTACAATGCAGGGAACTCAGGTTCAATCCCTGGTCAGGGATCTTAGTTACCACATTCCACAGAACGACTAAGCCCTCACAGTCTGGAGTCCATGAGCCACAGGTAACAGGTCTGTCCACCAAAATGGAAGGACCTGCATGACCCAAAAAAGATCCTGCCTGCGGCAACGAGGACCTGACACAGCCAGATAAATAAATAAATCAATAAGACTTTTTTTAAAGGTCTATGTAAATGTTTCTCAAGCATAAATGAGAACAGATGAAGATGGATAGGCAAACCGAGAGGACAGAAAATGGTGGAGGGTCTAGAGAACCAGATTTAGGGGGAGGGGACAAATAGAGGAGGAAAAGATATCAGGAGAGGAAGACGTGATCACAGGGGGACATTCTTGATTTTTATGGGACAGTTCCTCCCAGAAGTAGCTGTGCAATAATATTAACCCCATGTCATTGTTTCTAGAAATATCTGTCCTGGAAATAATCATGTGTCTGCAAAGACAAAATACATGTCCACAACAAAAACATACCATGGGCAAAACACATACAATCTGTAGCAAAGGATGAATCCTTTCAATCTGGCTCCTCAAAAAATCTGAGGGAAAAGAGCATGTTTTTGTTGGTTTACTTGTTTTCATTTTCAACCTGTTGTGATTTTATATTTTTGTAAAATAGAATAAAAGCACATTGCTAGAAAATAAATTTAAAAATCCAATGCATACAAAATACAAGCTCAAATATTTTATTCTTAGATTCAACAGACATAAAATTATCATCAAATTGCTATAATCTTTCTAAACACTCTCAATTACTATATCTTAATATCTTTTTATGGAACAAACACTTCAGAAACCAGCTTCAATCCATGGGCCACACTTTCAATACCCACAGTTACTCTTGCTCTCCTTGAAAATGTACACATGTATTTTGTAGCACCTCCGTGAATCTCTCTGTGCATTAAAAGCCAGGACCTGCTACATAATTTGCAGGGCCCAGGGTAAAAGGAAAACGCAATGCCCTTTACTTAAAAAAAAAGAAAAGAAAAGAAAAGTAAAGAGAAAAACAGTGACATGGAACGGAACATACTAAAATAGAAAACTTTTTCCTTTCTTCCATGGTCTCTTGACTTGTCATATTGTTATTTGCTAATGAATGTCTTCTAAGAAAATTAAATTTTTAAATTAACACAATTTTTACTATTCATCCTTATATTGTGCAATGTTAGTTTTAAGCTCAAATAAAAAAGCATTTCATGTTATGCTGAATCAGCAAAATTGTATATTTCATATTTTATTGTTCAAATATGCATATCTTTCATTTTTACCAGAACAGTGAAAATGTACACAAGGAACTCAACTATTTTTATTTCCTTTCTTGACATGCACACATTCTATTAATACTCTCTACCATTTGCTTACTGGTGACAAGAAAGGAAGGACTGAATTGAAAAGAAAAAGCACTATGGGTTGCTCTTTCTTTTTCTTTTCTTCTATGTTATCATCTTCAGCTTACATGAATATGAATATTTGGGGCTCAGTGTTAGTCTCTCATTTGTGTCCAACTCTTTGCAACCCCATGGACCTGCCAGGGTCCTCTGTCCGTGAAATTCTCCAGGAAAGAATACTGGAGTGGGTTGACATTCCTTTCTCCAAGGGATCTTCCTGACCCAGGACTCAAACCTGGGTCTCCTGAATTGCAGGCAGATATTTTTTTTTTTTACCATTTGAGCCACCAGGGAAGTCCTTATTTGGGGCTCAGGGCTACTCCAGAAAATGCCACAGAGGCATATGGATTATTCTGAATTAAAGTTACTAGAAAAACAGTACAAGAAGAGGACTCTGACTCCTCTTTTTGTCCCCCCTGAAATCAGGAAATGAGTCTCTCATGTGAAAGGCACTCTCCCTGTACTAGTACACAGAGAGACATCCTCATCATCAGAGGTAGGGTATTCAGGGCCAAGAAGCCCATACAAACAAACCTTGTTATTTCTTGCTGATTTATGTAGTACCCAAAGCCCTAGACTTCCAGCCTTCCCTGGTAGCTCAGAGGGTAAAGCATCTGCCTGCAATGCAGGAGACCCAGGTTCAATCCTTCGGTTGGGAAGATCCCCTGGAGAAGGAAATGGCAACTCACGTCAGTATTCTTGCCTGGAAAATCCCATGGATGGAGGAGCCTAGTAGGTTACAGTCCACGAGGTCACAAAGAGTCAGACATGACTGAGCAACTTCACTTTCATAACTAACTTTCATAACCAAGCCCTAACTCTGTTTACATTTTTCACTAACTAAGCACACAGGCCCAAGTTTGTCTTGTCAATTCCTCAAAATTTTATTGTTTCTTTTTCTAAAAAGTATAGAGACTGTCTGCTTTGCTCACTTCTTAATTTTTATTTCTATGAGAGCTCTGTACATTCAAATTAAATTTGCTTTTTTTTTTCCTTCGGCTGCTCTGTCCTATGTCAATATAATTATTAGACCAGCCAAAAAAACTCAAGAAGGGCAGGGGGAGAAATTTTCCCCCCTTCGATAAGGAAGTAACTTGAGGAAGGATATGATGGAGCTCCTCATTTGCTCTTGTTTCTTAGAAGGTCATTGCCTTCTATCTGTTGGAATGTTTCTGATTCAAATAGAAAGTAAAGCCTCTTGTGGCCATCAACGTCTCTTCTTAGAGACAAAACATACCAATCTTGTATTTGTTTTGAATCTTGCTGAACTGGTGCATATCATGAGTTCAACTGGAATTCTATGCTTTGGGGGCTTCGCAAACATTCAGGCAAGTGGACTGTCAAGGAACAGCAGACACATGTGTTGTGTGTATCTCCTTTGTTCATACTTATGCTCCGTTGTCACATCTGACTTTGCCTACAAGACACAGGATGCCAATGGCAGAGCATTTAACCAAGCTCAGGGCCCTTCTGTCCATGACGAGCTGTTTGACTACAAAGGTCACGCTTCTATAGCACCTTGTCAACAGCTTTCTTTATAGCACATGCCATTCTTGGGTTCTGCATGGTCAACTCTAAAATCTCTCCTGAGGGTCTCAATCATGTTCCCTTCATTCTTGGTCTAGTACTGTGTCTTATTTTAGTAGGTCTTTCACACTATTGTCATGCTCAGCTTTCTACACAAAATATCTTCTCATACAACTTTCCATTTTAAAATTCTTTCATAGTCCTGGTTGCCTTCAGGACAAAGTCAAATCTGTGTACCAAGACTCTGCAGACTTTCATGATCAGGCTATTTTCTCCTCTCTAGCCTCACCTGCGGGCTTCCCTGGTAGCTCAGACAGTAAAGGTCTGCCTACAATATGGGAGACCCAGGTTCGATCCCTGGGTTGGGATGATCCCCTGGAGAAGGAAATGGCAACCCACTCCAGTATTCTTGCCTGGAAAATCCCATGGACTGAAGATCTTGGTAGGCTACAGTCCATGGGGTTGCAAAGAGTGGGACATGACTGAGCAACTTCACTTTCTTTCACTTTCAGCCTCATCTTCAACCATGCTCCTTAGGAGCAAGCTATAGCCAAGCAGAGTCCCTTCCATAGATTCTCCTGCCATTGTGAACATGTGGTTTCCCCAACTTGAGTCACCTTCTCACATCCCTCTGTTGTTCCCTACAATCCCTTGACCACATCCTCTGTATGGCTTGTGCTGAGTCCTGAAGGGATAATTTTTGCAGTATACTTTCTTGAGAGTCTTTCTTAATGTAGAAGTTGGATTAAAAATTCTTATCCTATAGTGCTTTGCATCCCCCCCCCACCCCCCACCATGGTACATGGTCCAGAGTCAGCTTGCTATGCTCAAGATTTCTCCAAGGGCAGAGGTGGTATATATCCAGTATCCCTCATCAAACCTAATACTTAGTAGATGCTCAAGAAAATGTTTGTTAAACCAAGTAAATGTACAGTTCATAATGTTTACTATTTGGGGTTATATTTAAATTCCCTGCTGGGGAATATTTCAGTGTTAGACAGAAAAGTCCTCTCTCCTGACAAGCTAACTTAAGAGGATTTCCACAGTTATGTGTGCAAAGTGTGTGTGTAAAATCACTGTGTTAAATTTTTACCTTTGTTGTTCAGGATATATTTTCACCTTCAACTTTTTCATCCCTGAAAAAATGCCCCTGGTGCTGCTACTGCTACTGCTAAGTCTGTGTGACTCCATAGACGGCAGCCCACCAGGCTCCCCCATCCCTGGGATTCTCCAGGCAAGAACACTGGAGTAGGTTGCCATTTCCGTCTCCAATGCATGAAAGTGAAAAGTGAAAGTGAAGTCACTCAGTCGTGTCTGACTCTGTGCAACCCCATGGACTGCAGCCTACCAGGCTCCTCCATCCATGGGATTTTCCAGGCAAGCGTACTGGAGTGGGGTGCCATTGCCCTAGTGGATATTACAAGAGATCTCTTCTTTGAGATCCTGGAGGAGAAGACAGTATAGTATAATGCAAGAAGTGTAGATGTTGGAATTTTTTTTTTCAATCTGATTATCAATTCCAGTTCAGCCTCTCAACAGCTATGTGGCTTTGGGAAAATTCCTTAATATCTTTGAAGGTTAGTTTTTTCATCTGCAAAAAGAGATTGAGAATCATTGGAGAGAATAGAAATAAATATATGTAACATTTTACCCCAGTGCTCATGCATAATAACCACTCAATGAACAGTTTTAATAATTATGCTGTGAAATTTCCCATTCCTAAGTATGAGCTCAGAGGCTGAGACATGAACTGAAATCAACTGAAAGTAATGAATAGTATCCTAGGAATGTTAGATCTGGAAGGAGTTTAGGATTGCAAACTTGATGATTTATAGATGAGGAGACTGAATCAAAGAGACAAACGTGACTTATTACCTGAGGTTTCAGAGCTAATAAGGACTCTCACTGGGGCTCAAGTCTTGGTCTTTTGGTTCCAAGTATATTGCTCATTTCCTAATGGCATTTATTAAAGCTCCCAGTGACAGCCAACTCTGTGTGGAAGGCTAATGACCGAAAATCCTGGTCAGTCTGTGAACCTGGCTTCCATCCATTACATTCTGGTGGCCAAGGCTCTTTTCCCTTACTTCTTATTTTGGCATATTGTGTGTGGAGATCTAGCCAAACATGGATAGCAATAAGAGTGGAAATACAAAGGGAGAGAAAAAGAAGTATGGGTAGCTTAGAGAATAAAGAACAAATGGTTCCCTTTCTCTGTATTTTGACAGTGGACACACATGAGATCCTTTGAGACAGGGATGCCCTCACGGTAAATGGGCTGTGTTTTCAGTCCTTTGGCTTTTCACATTTTCAGCACAGAGATTCTAGACCCTTCAAACTTGATTTGTTTGTTTTCTTGGATGCTTTCTGCTACTTTGCCGCTCGCCAATGGCACGGTGGACCTCTTTCACCTGGCATCTCAGCATGAAATGATGTAGAGAAAGCTGACGCTCATCAGGTCTGGGCTGTCTTTATATGTAGAAGTGATCATCTGACTTGCTATTACCACAAACTATTGAGAGAATATATAACACATTCTGAAACTTAGAGCACTATCATGTGTGTTTTTGGAATATTGAATACAAATGCACAAATTTCAAATTATTTTCTATTCTAGCTGTTGAGATCTAACAGTATTTTCCAAGAATTTCTATAGACTGTTTTTTTCATTCTAATAATTTAATCAACTCCAGGGGTTGGTGATGGACAGGGAGGCCTGGCATGCTGTGGTTCATTGGGTCACAAAGAGTTGGACGCAACTGAGCGACTGAACTGAACTGAACTCAGACAATATATGTTGCTTCCTAAATTTAGTGTTTTGGTTTACATCACAAGGGAACATGTATTATGCCTTTTGTTTTCTCCTTCTGCCTTGTGTTTTTTCCCCAGAACATGTACCTAAAATCTCACAGTATGTTATCTATACTTTTGTGTCTATTATCATGCATGTCATGGATTAATCTGCTGATCCCAAAGGTTTATATAACAGTTAGCTGTCACTCAAATGGACTCAGAATCCTTTGGAATTACTTTTACTGTAATGGACATGAATTTGTACTGATCCATAAACCTGACTCATGCAACCTCCTTCTCAAAACTTTTTGTCCAAGGAGCCACGTGGGATTACAGGTAGAGTCTAGAGTCTAGGGAGAGAACGAGCAGGCTTCTAAACATAGCCTGAAGCCCACTGTTTTCAGCAACTGAATTATTCAGTCTAAAAAGGTTACAAAGTTACCACTAAAACGGGATTAAGCCACACAACCTTGTATCATTGGTGTCTTTCATTTAGTGCATAGAACAACAGGATGTATTTTTTTTGTTGTTTTTTAAAAAAATCTGGCATCTGTGACTCCTCCGTTACAAACCTACTGAAAAATATCCACCTCCACTATCTCTTCCTCTTCCTCCACCTGAAGCTCTGCCTTCTTTTTTATATTTTAGTATATTTTTGTTCAATTTATTATCCTTAGGAAATCTTGCTGTTTACTTGACTGACCTCTGACTCTTGGTACTCTTCAATTACTTCATCTCATTTTGTAAATTCAATCTTGTATTCATACCTATACTTTTCTTGTCAGTTGCTTCAATATTTTCTTTATTTCTAACAATTTAGGCACCAAATACCTACTGTATTATATAAGAAGAACTAGCAGTGTATTCTCTTAATAATTTTATTTGGGGTATTCTAAGGATAGATATGGAACTTTAAGCTTTATCAGCTGTGATTTTTCTTTTTTTTTTCACTTTAAGGTGAAGAAGCAGATGCTGATCATGGCCTGTGACATTATTACTTTCCTTCCGTCACTGTCAGTCTACTAGTATGACAAAAGGGGACAGAGCTAACTATATGCCAGTTTCTTGGCTATCTAGAGCTCTGTGTGACTGTCACCTACCATTTTAGCTAATAAAAGTGAAAGCTAAAGTCATTCAGTCATGTCCAACTCTTTGCAACCCCACGGACAGTAGCCCACCAGGCTCCTCTACATATGGGATTTCCGAGGCAGGAATACTGGAGTAGATAGCCATTCCCTTCTCCAAGGGATCTTCCCAACCCAGGGATTGAACATGGATCTCCTGCATTGCAAGCAGATTCCTTACCTTCTGAGCCACCGGGGAAGCCCATTTTAGCTAATAAGCTAGAACTAATTCATCCAAATGAATGGTGACCCTCAAAGTTCTCACCTTGGGAATATACACACATAAATTCTGTTAATGCAGCAACACTTTGTAACTCCCATTTGAAATAACCTCAAGAACCTGAGACTCCTAATTAAGATCAAATTGATATTTTTTTTGAAATAGCCAAATATCTCATAGACATAAAATTGGATGGATAATTTGATCATGAGAGGTATAGTATCACCCACGGTCTAAAAAGAAACCTGGCTCTAAATGACACTAATGACTTGAGGCATTTCATAAAGAGTGACTGTTTTTGAGCAATGCTGTTTCATTAGAACAAGTGAGTAGGCAACTAAGGTGACTGACTGCTTGAATGGACAGCTACTTATTTGACAGAAAGACTCTGGTACATTTATTAAATTAAAAATATGATTTGGATTCATAATTTATAACTTCTTTCACCTCTCTATAAAGTTCTATATTATCTAGCATTGGGCCAAAGGATTCTTCATTTGGGGGAATAGAGGCCCCTGGTTTTTGCAGGACCAGGGGCTAACCTGCAGCCTCCTTCTTTAGACTTCATAGTATTCTCCTGGTTTTCTTTGAGTCTTCTGTTTGCACGAGCCTCTTTTGTGTCTTTCACTGTGCTTTTTTCACATGTGGCTTTCTTTTCTTCTTGTATTTTGATTTCTCAGGAGAAAGGATTGAAATTGAAGATGAAGAGTCTAATAGAGATACCTGAGACAAAGGTGGTTTAGATGAAGGGAGGAGGATGTCTCAATAGCAATGGAACTGCTTCTTTTCAGTATATATAAAATTATTTTTCTTTGTATTTGGAAAATTTGTGGATCTGCTTATATTTTTCATAAAAATAAATTGTATCTTAAAATATTTGTGCGTGCTAAGTCACTTCAGTCATGTCTGACTCTCTGTGACCCCATGGACAATATAGCCCTCCAGGCTCCTCTGTCCATTGGATTCTCCAGGCAAGAATACTGAGCAGGTTGCTATTTCTTTCTCCAGGGGATCTTCCTGACTCAGGGATCGAACCCACACCTCCTGGGTCTCCTGCACTGGCAGGCAGGTTCTTTAAAACTAGGGCCACCTGGGAAATATTTGTGGACATAAGTAAAAACAAGCTACACTACAAAAAAGATGAATTGTACCATCTTATCAATCATCTTATCAAGCCTTTTTAGGTAACAGATAATTTTCCTAAGTAGGTTAACATTATCCACCCCTCTTCGTGGCATCTCATTCCCATAACAAGCACTATGTGACCTGCTGTATAAATGTAGCACTCACACTTCCTGACTTATCACAAATCTTTAGCTAAAGGTGTAGACACATTGAGGATTTTACCGAGGCTTACTTATTGAATACAGTTAATCCAAGAACTTGATGTTCATTTAAAAACTTATCTATGTCTGGAATCAACTACATTTCATCTTAATTTTAGGCCACCAGGTAGTATTACAATCTGGTCCCTGAAATGACAAAAATAAATTAACATTTTGCTTAAAGTTTGTCACCATTTTTCATTCATTTTCTTATATTTTCTCGAAAGCTTCGTAATTTCATAATCCTGATGCTGGGAGGGAATGGGGGCAGGAGGAGAAGGGGACAACAGAGGATGAGATGGCTGGATGGTATCACCAACTCGATGGACAAGAGTTTGGGTGAACTCTGGGAGTTGGCGATGGACAGGGAGGCCTGGGGTGCTGTAATTCATGGGGTAGCAAAGAGTTGGACATGACTGAGCGACTGAACTAGAACTGAACTATGAAGTGGATCAACAGAGACACTTAATACCAGGTGATGCATCTTCACCAAAATCCTTATAATGGAAATGGATAGTTGGATTCAATTGGTAAAAATATATTATTAGTCTTATTCCTTAACACAAGCCTTGTTAGCTTGGTTATTTATTAAATATTTCCTCTTACTGTGGCCTAGACTCAAGATGTAGCATGTTTTAAATGTATATATACTCTTAATGGCACATAATTGCTTGGGAAATGGTATCTGAATTATTGAAACCAGGTAGATTTGACTAACAAGACTCACACCTAAAACTAACATTCCGTAAATAGAAATAGAATTCGGCTTCTCATGTAAGCAAATTTTATTGTATAACTGGTTATCTTTTTCAGATTTCCCAAATTTTATTTTCAATGTGTGTCTATTTCTAAAGAAAACCAAGAGTTCTGCTTTCCCTCTAAATGCATTTGTCTTCTTTCACTTTGAATTGCTTTGTGATTTGGTGTAATTCATGCCCGGCTTGAAATTCTAACATCTTTGCTTTCCTGAAGCAAATAATTTTGGACATTTGGATCAGGATATCAAAATTTCCTCTGCTCTGTTCCCAAGTCCTAGTTTTAATTCTTTTATCATGCTGCAGTTCATGGTTATTGGATTTCCCTTGGACCTTTATTCAAAAGGCAATACATCAAATATACAATGTGCCAAGCTTCTCTGCATACTGAAAAAAAAAAATACGTGCTGCAGTGTTGGGAACAAGACATGATACCCACATATATAAATATATTTGAAATCTAAGTGTCTCCTTCAGACTTTCCTTTAAAAGAAGCTGGAAGATAGATCGTGGTGGGGGCAGGGTGGAGACTGTATGGTTGGTGGGGGGGAGAAAATTGAACTTTCCAAGATCAGTACTTAACATAAAAATTTCATCACAATCTTTATCATCTTGCAGTGGTTGCAGAAAAGGCCTAGGCTCCCTCCACCTTTAACTTCCTAAAGTCGCCTGTTTTACCTTCAAATCTGATGAAGTGTCAAAGTCATTTACCAGTAATGAGTTCTGCTGCAAATTTTATTTTGCTTGGAATTTAATTAATGGGCCAAAGACTTTCCATTGTGATTTGAGCAAATGAATAATAAATCAAGAAAGGAGATTTGTCAGGGAAGGAACATCTGTTTCTTACAAGCGTTACAACATGACTACAGCTTGGCTGGGCATTACCAGCACAAAGACAGTAGGAGTCCTCTCCGGTGAACCTCTCTTCATTTATTGCTCCACTGAAGGTGAACAGAGAGCAGTCTAATGGGCCTCTGGTGTTAATAAAAGCTTTGCGCTTCTCCAGTTCGCCAGGAGCCTCTTCCTTTAGGGTGCTACTGTCCTTAGTCCATGGTTTGTTGAGCCACGTCAGGATTCTGCAGTGTCAGTACTTTACTGGATGATTAATAAGGGAAAGACAAATTCATAAGCAGAAACAATATGAAATTACCATCATATTAGTGTTCACTGTCATGCTTTTTATTTTGAGGGGAGGGGTTGGCAAATGAGATCGTGATTGAAGTTAAGTACTTTGACTTGCACTGTCAAAAAGCAAAAATAGGTCACCCGACCTGTTGGGTTTTGTCTAGTTAACCAATAACAGACTAGAGTAGTGTGACTTTTGTGCTAGCACCAAAGCAGCCTGTCCATGGTTCAAGAGAGGGATGAATTCGTCTGATCCGCCGAGGTCTGCACTTGAGGCGGGAGGAAACAGCCGCACTAGTGCTTTCTCTGCTATTTATTGCTGGAACACATTTGGCTCCTATACACGAAGGACATTTCAGCGCCCACTAGGTAGGAATAAATCGCCTTAGGAAACTTCGCACTGTCGGGCTCCTGATGACCCTGTGGAATGTTTATAATGTATGTGCAACAGTAACGGGCATTGATGTCATGCAGAAACAATGCTGGGTCCTACATGTTACCCCGCTTTTTTTTTTTTAACATTTTGGAAGGCTGGAAAGATAATAAGAATTTGGAATTTTATGATGTTTTTATATGTTCTAGAATACACCTCAGAGAAATGTTTCTCTGATGCACTGAGCATTTCCTATCATTAGAATAATGGGCAGCACCCTACACAATTCTTTCTGGCATCCTGCATAGCTTCACTTTGTTTGATATGGCTTCCTTCATGCAATTTGTGTCTAAAACAGATCCAGAGTGAAAGCAAAAGATACATATGTCAGTCCCAGCCTTCCAGTTTATCCCTCCCCACCATCACCCTAGTAACCATAAGTTTGTTTTCTAAAATCTGTGACTCCACTTCTGGTTTGTGAATAAGTTTTAAACCCTTTATTTATTTGTTTTCTAAAATCTGTGACTCCACTTCTGGTTTGTGAATAAGTTTTAAACCCTTTATTTATTTTATATTCCACATATAAGTGATTTTATATGATATTTGTATATCTGTGTCTGACTCGCATAGCAATGCAACTCTACTCAGTACTTTGTAATGACCTATATGGGGAAAAGAATCTAAAAGAAAAAGAGTGGACATATGTGACATGTATAACTGATTCACTTTGCTGTATACCTGAAGCAAACACAACATTGTAAATCAACTGTACTCCAATAAAAAATTTTTTTCTAAGATACATATATAAGCTGTGGACGGGAAGATACCAGAAAGACATAGAAAGGGGTTATTTTGGACTAAATATTGTAGGTACTGAGTCAGGCAGGCAGGCTGAGTTTATGCCTATTTGTCAATGTTTGAGAATCAGGAAAATAAATCTACCTCTAACATGAACAAACTGAAAATCCCACTCACACTTTCCCCCCCACATTCCTTATAAAAAAAGTCAATTGTCAGTTCACTCTAGGAAGGGTTGCCAGATAAAATACAAGACACTCAGTTATTAATACATCAGGTAAACAGCTGATTTTTTTCAGTGCATGTGTATCTTAAATATTTCATGGGACAAATTATACTAAAAAATGATTCATTGTTTATCTGAGGTTGAAATTTAATCAGGCATCTTATATTTTATTTGCTAAATCTGATCATGTTGCACCAGAGAAAACTTCATATTACAACCATTAGTTCTGATTACAATGACAACATATATTGGCAAAGGTTAAGAAAAAGAAAAAGAAAAAATAGATATAAGCCGCTATTATCATGAACATGAAATAATAATTAAATGAAAAGTAATAATGCTTGGTGTTTAAATTGAATAAATGACTTATTTGAGTCAGGCACAGGTTAACACACTTAACATTGAAATCTAAAGATATAAACATAATACCATATATACCCACTTATAATGTGAGCTCAGCTATAAGGCAGGATTCATTTATCCCATTGTTAAAATTTTTTAAATAATTTTTGAACTTGAAAATAATAATTTTGTGATACATTTCAAATAGTCAAGATCTACTTATATAATTTCCTTTAGAGATTTATATATTCATAGCATAATATACCAATTTTAAAAGTAAATGCTTTGTCTAATCTCACATTTCATGTCACAGTTTTACTCAAACTCTTCCCTTGCATCTTTGACACCAGTGTCTTTATCACCACTGAGCCTCATTTGTCATCCGAGTTACAGTGATTTTCCTGTTACACTGTATTCTAGACTGTTTGAGATATAGCACCTTTAAAACTCCATATGAGAGTGTCACTAAAAAGATCATCCCATGTCATAGTGACCATTCATATTACGTTTGGATAACTTTTGATTTTCTATTCATCCTGTAAGTGTATGCTTGTATTCTTCCCAGCATGGTATTGTTTTAAAATGGTGTTTAAAAGTCTTGAATATATGTCAAAGCAACGCGGATGGACCTGGAGATTATCATACTAAATGAAATAAGTCAAAGACAAATGTCATATGATATTGTTTATATGAGAATCTAAAGAAAATGATAGAAAGAACTTATTTATAAAACAGAAACAGACTCACAGACTTATGGTTACCAGAGAACAAACCTATGGTTACCAGAGGGAAGGGTAAGTGGTGAGGGATAAACTGGGAGTTTGGGACACATGATAATCTACATAGTGACATGTACACATTGCTATGTATAAAATGGATAATAACAAGGACCTACTGAATAGCACAGAGAACACTGCTCAATATTCTGTATTAACCTAAATGGGAAAAGAAATAGATACATGAATATGTATAACTGAATCACTACTCTGTATACCTGAAACTAACACAACATTGTTAATCAACTATGCTTCAATATAAAATAAAATATTTTTTAGAAATCTTGAATATAATGGCAGACAATACCGGCAATTGTGGTATAATTACCATCCTGTTATATTTCTTAGACACTTTTTCTTATTACGCTGTTTCCACAAGCAATATTAATTGAGGTCATTTAGAGCTGTTTTGTATTTGTTTTTCATAAACAGTGTGCTACTTTTCAAAATAAAGTAATTGAGAGTGCCACTTGGACATGAGAAAGCTCTTAAGCCTTTAAGCACAAGGTGACTTGCTTTTCTGAGAAATAATTTTTGGAAAATATCTTGTTTTGTAACTGGGTTTATAGCTGGACCATGCCTAGCACAAAAGCTTGCAGATAGATTTTGCAATGGGAAGGTGTCAAGGTTATTTCTGGAACTAACTGACAGTCCTGTTAAGCTTCACTGATACAGCTATGCCCATTTTTCTTCTGAGTCATAGGTAACAAGAAAGAGTTTCACATTTGGATATACATACGGTGGGACCTCAGAAATTGGGAATCCACCCAGGCATGGTCAGGAACAAAACAATTAATCAAGATAAAGGGAACAGAACTATAAGCATATTATACTTCTGTGATTCCATCTTTCTTAATTGTCTAGGTAAATTATATGTTAAAGCAAGGGTAAGAGTTCTTATATTTTATTTTATGTTTGAACATTTGATATTAATTAAATGGTCAAGCTCATGTGGAATATTAGTCACCTAATTCTGGACATTAATCTTTGGTTTAATATAGTTAAATTGTGTGTGTCTGTGTACCATGGGCATATAGATATATGTGCATAACATGTAGTTATACAAATATACAGAACATGGAACTGGAAAACTACATATGGCATAAAGCTTTAAAAAAAGCATAAGGAAGATTCACTTTTTAAATTTAAAACTGGCCTTTATTTCATTTTACACTCCTAAAGCTGAAATGCATCTATTGGACTGGTTTTTGAAAGCGATTCAAGATTTTTTTAATACCCAAGAAACTGGCAACTTACCAGGCTACATAATATTAAATTGTAGAACCCAGTGGGATACCCTATAGATGTGCCAGAATGCATGTTGAATGAGTGAATAGATAAAGAAAATATAGATGAAAAAGAGCTCTTGCTTAACTAAGTACTATTCCCCTCCGCTATCCCCAAAATGATTATGTAGAAAGAAGCAGAGGGTAGCAGTGGTCTCAATATCCTCACACAGTTGTCAAAGTTGGATCAATAATCCTCCGTCGTTCTTAACTAGTTTTCTATCTCTGGTTGCTCCTGTAAGCCTAGTCTTAAAATCAGTCTAGAGTTTTTATCTTTGAAAATGGAAGACTTAAATACCATAATTGATGATGTCATTTTCAGTGTAATGCCACTGAGACAGTTCACTCATAAAATGCCTCATTTCTACTTAGTCTTTACCACATGATGGTCCCCTAGGGGCACATTTCAGAGTCACCTGAGGACTTTCTCCACCCCCCTCCCTCCATCCGGAGCTTAACTGGCCCCCATTCCCTTTGAGACATACTCTAACTGATGGGGTGTGTTGCAACCCTCATGAGTGTTGGGGTAGAAAGTAATTTGAAAATAACCAATCACATGAAAAGCCCAACATCTGGCCAATTACACGGTCTTTTTACATTACGCTGATGTAGATGTTGTATGATTCAACATTCAGGTAACAGAATTTTCTTCTTAATCCAGTATTTGACATCATGTAAATGCTGCTTTAGATTTGATGGATTTCATGTAAGAACTATTTGTTTCTAGAGATATACAGAAATATTAACATCCTAGCAGTCTTTCCCACACCTCCCCCTCCAGAGTTCAAAACATGATACATAAATACGTGGGCAAATTACTACCTCTGTCCTGATAGACTTTTAATGAAGCTCTAACAATTATGAAGCATTGCCTATTTAAAAACAAAAGTTTAAAATCAGAGGAAATAATTTGCTCTGCAATTCACCAATCAAAATCACGTTGCTTAACTCTGTCTAGTTATCTAGTAGAATTATAGCCATTTCACACACCTAACATTGGTGAGAAATGACAATTTCCTGGGCCTTGACCCTAAGTGTTCTAAGAATTAGCAGGTTCAAAAACACCTATTTGCTGAACATTCAACTTTATCCACATAAGAATAGCCAAGTGTTGGCCCCATTCTAAACAGGGGAAATACTGCCCTTGGCTAGAAGGTGAAGCGGCATTCAGTGCTTTTCTCTAAAATGAGCATGGTTAAACTGGTTAGATGACTAGTCTTGTTTATTTCATTTGGACTCAAATATTTGTCTGAATTCAAAGCAGAAAGTGAAGAGGAACTAAAAAGCCCCTTGATGAAAGTGAAAGAGTAGAGTGAAAAAGTTGGCTTAAAGCTCAACATTCAGAAAACGAAGATCATGGCATCCAGTCCCTTCACTTCATGGCAAATAGATGGGGAAACAGTGGAAATTAGTGTCAGACTTTATTTTTGGGGGCTCCAAAATCACTGCAGATGGTGACTACAGCCATGAAATTAAAAGACGCTTACTCCTTGGAAGAAAAGTTATGACCAACCTAGATAGTATATTCAAAAGCAAAGACATTACTTTGCCGACTAAGATCTGTCTAGTCAAGGCTATGGTCTTTCCAGTAGTCATGTATGGATGTGAGAGTTGGACTGTGAAGAAGGCTGAGTGCTGAAGAATTGATGCTTTTGAACTGTGGTGTTGGAGAAGACTCTTGAGAGTCCCTTGGACTGCAAGGAGATCCAACCAGTCCATTCTGAAGGAGATCAGCCCTGGGATTTCTTTGGAAGGAATGATGCTAAAGCTGAAACTCCAGTACTTTGGTCACCTCATGCGAAGAGTTGACTCATTGGAAAAGACTTTGATGCTGGGAGGGATTAGGGGCAGGAGGAGAAGGGGACGACAGAAGATGAGATGGCTGGATGGTGGCATCACTGACTCAATGGATGTGAGTCTGAGTGAACTCCGGGAGTTGGTGTTGGACAGGGAAGCCTGGGGTGCTGCGATTCATGGGGTCACAAAGAGTCAGACATGACTAAGCAACTGAACTGAACTGAATATAAAGCCTGTACAAAACTGTTGTGCTTGAATTCAACAAAATATATTTATTTATGGAGAAAGGCTGTGAGAGAAGCCCTCTAAATATGTTGGCCTCATGGAATAATTTAGCTGTTGATCAAGTCATCTTTCCAAGACTCATATTTAGTGGCAAATATACTATTTAGACAGAGAAGCAGCCATCTTTTGCCTGACAGGAGGCTCTAAGCAGAGTGATGTGTTAATAGTCTACTAGATTTTTCCAACCAGTCAAGTTAAGATTCTTATTCACAAACACACCTTCTGTGGGAGGGACCAGTACACAAGCCTTCAGCCTGCCTGCTCTCACATCATGGCTAGGACATTTTTGTTTAAAGAGATAGGTGGGTAGCCCTACCTTTGTGGATGGATTAAGAAATGCTATCCCCACTATCTCAAAGTATTAAATAGCAAGAGAAGTAGACAAACATGCGTGCATGCTCTGTGCCTGCTCAGTCACTTCAGTCATGTCTGGCTCTCTGTGACTCTGTGGGCTGTAACGCAGCAGACTCCTCTGTCCATGGGGATTCTCCAGGCAAGAACGCTGGAGTGGGTCGCTATGCCCCCCTCACGGGGATCTTCCCAACCCGTGTCTCTATGTCTCCCGCCCTGGCAGGTGGGTTCTTCACCACTAGCACCACCTGGGAAACCCAAACAAACATCATAGCAATACAGTGCACATTTTACTGCTAACTAAATTATGAAAACACTTGTTTTCAAAGAAAGTGCTTTCTTCTCCTTGTATTGGTTTGGTCAAAATGTTTGTTTAGATTTTTTTTAATGTTATTAAAAAAAAAAAAAACCTGAATGAACATTTTGGCCAACCCAATAGCAAAATAATTGGTGGTAACTTGTGGCCTTGTATATGTTTGTTTGCTCATTCATGGTCTCTCACCACACAAGCCTACAACCTCCATCAGGCAAGGGCCAGGTCTATTTTCATCTCTATATCCCGAGCACCTGGCACCTCATAATAACAGACTATCAAACAATATTTATTAAATAAATTAATGCATAAATAAAACATGATTTGTGTGTGTGTGTGTGTGTGAAGGGGTCTTTACTCATCCTTTGTTCTTCCATAATTCACTGTAACCATAATGAAGAGGAATCTCCGAGTTTCCACAAAAGGCTTCCCATCTATTTCTTGATTTTTTTCCCACCCCAGGATGCATGGCACTTGGAATAGGTTGACAGTAGAAACCAGTTTATCTTCATTTTGACAGTTGGAGGCACTGTTAACCATCCTGTATTTCATGCGCAAATAGTTACAATCAGTATTCAAAATGGTAACTTTCAGGTAGGAGAAGTAACAGAAAGACCCAGCAGCATCTTTTTGATGTTTCTTTTAAAAATTAGAAGTTCTCAAATAATATAAGTACCATTGAAAATGTTCATTTGTAAGTCAGTTTTGTGAAATTTCAAAGTATTTTTCCAAGGAGGTAAAAGAGAGTGGGAAAGAGGGAAGAAGGAAGAGAAAAAATAATAATAAAAAGCAAACATGTCAAAATGGTAACATTGGTGAATCCAAGTAAAGATAAATGGACTCTATTGTATTAGATATTCTTTTAACAGTTCTGTAAGTTTGAAATGTTCCAAACTAAAGGTCAAGACCACTCATAATAGAAGCAAAAAGAACAAAATAATTAGAAATAAAGTTAACCAAAGAAGTATAAGAGTTGTAAACTGAAAACTACAGAATATTGTTGAAAGAAATTAAAGAAGATCCAAATGGACAGCACAGTTTCCTGTGTCATGGATTGGAAGACTTAATATTACTGAGATTACAACACTTTGCAAACAGATTTATATATTTAATGTGATACCTATCAAAATTGTGTATATATTGCAGAAATGATAAATGCATCCTAAATTTCATGATAGTGCAAGGTTCCCTGAACAGTCAAAACAATCATGAAAAAGAACATGGTTATAGATGTCACACTTCCCTATTTCAAAACTCGCCACAACACAACAGTGATCAAGAGTGTAGTGACTGCTATAAGGATCTGCACATAGACCAGCGGAACAAACCATACATCGATGGGGAACTGATTCTCAACAAATGTGCCAAGACAGTTCAATAGGAAAAGAACAGTTTTCCAACAAATAAGGATAGAACAACTGGATATCCACTTGGAAAACAATGAACCAGAACCCATAGTTTATACAATATAAAAAATCAACTCAAAATGAAACAAAGACCTAAATGAAGGAGCTAAAATCACAAAACTCAGAGGAAATCATAAGCATACATCTCTGTGAGCTTGCTTTAGGCAACAGTTTCTTGGTTATAACACTGAAAGTATAAGCAACCAAAGAAGGGATTTAAAAATCTGATGCCATTAAAATGTAAAGTATTTTTCAATGAAAGATAATGCTAAGAAAGTGAGAAGACAGTCCACATAATGGGATAAAGTATGTGTAAATCATATATCTCATAAAGTTCTGATGTTCAGAATGTATGAAGAGGTCTTATAACTCAACAACAAAAAGACAAATATCCAGTTAAAAATGAATCTGAATATCAGTTCAGTTAGGTCGCTGAGTCGTGTCCGACTCTTTGTGACCCCATTAATTGCAGCACTCCAGGCTTCCCTGTCTATCACCAACTCCCGGAGCTCACTCTGACTCACATCCATCGAGTCAGTGATGCCATCCAGCCATCTCATCGTCTGTCGTCCCCTTCTCCTCCTGCCCCCAATCCCTCCCAGCATCAGAGTCTTTTCCAATGAGTCAACTCTTCACGTGAGGTGGCCAAAGTACTGGACTTTCAGCTTCAGCCTCATTCCTTCCAAAGAGATCCTAGGGCTGATCTCCTTCAGAATGGACTGGTTGGATCTCCTTGCAGTCCAAGGGACTCTCAAGAGTCTTCTCCAACACCACAGTTCAAAAGCATCAATTCTTCAGTGCTCAGCTTTCTTCACAGTCCAACCCAAACATCCATACATGACCACAGGAAAAACCATAGCCTTGACTAGAAGGACCTTAGTCGGCAAAGTAATGTCTCTGCTTTTGAATATAAAGAGGTCTTATAACTCAACAATAAAAAGACAAATATCCAGTTAAAAATGAATCTGAATATCAGTTCACTTAGGTCCCTCAGTCGTGTCCAACTCTTTGCAACCCCATGAATCACAGCACTCCAGGCCTCCCTGTCCATCACCAACTCCCGGAGCTCACTCTGACTCACGTCCATCGAGTCAGTGATGCCATCCAGCCATCTCATCCTCTGTCGTCCCCTTCTCCTCCTGCCCCCAATCCCTCCCAGCATCAGAGTCTTTTCCANGGATCAGGGTCTTTTCCAATGAGTCAACTCTTTGCATGAGGTGGCCAAAGTACTGGAGTTTCAGCTTTAGCATCATTCCTTCCAAAGAAATCCCAGGGCTGATCTCCTTCAAAATGGACTGGTTGGAACTCCTTGCAGTCCAAGGGACTCTCAAGAGTCTTCTCCAACACCACAGTTCAAAAGCATCAATTCTTCGGCGCTCAGCTTTCTTCACAGTCCAACTCAAACATCCATA